>JAHWFP010044493.1:18458-35654 GCA_023313725.1 Lithobius niger | reverse complement strand
GTAGAGCTACAACAAAATGTCATTAAAAATTAATTAAATTAATTAAAGCGACGTTGAACAGATTCAAGCAAGTCGATATCCTTAAGCAATGATGGTGACCACACTGGGCTAGCATATTCAAGTAGGGGGCGAACGAAGACCTTAAATGCCCAGACTTTTGTTTTATGTCACCAGATGTAAAGCTTCTATTTACAATAGCGAGACGTCTGAAGGCTGATGTGGCTATTTTACCACAGTGTAAGGTAGACTTGAGGTTTGAGGTGAACCAGACTCCAAGATCTCTGATTTCGCATACGTTGGGTAGTAACTGGTTTGTTAAATAGTAGGAAAAGGCTAGGTTTGTTTTACCAATATGAAAAGTCTCGCATTTAGGTTGGGAAATAGGTAACTGCCAGGAAGTTGACTATTTTTGTATGTGGCAAATCGTCGTTGAAATTGCCGAAGCATCGTTTTGTTCTATTACTTCAGAAGCAATTTTTAAGTCGTCAGCAAACTTGTATCCATTTACAAGTTGTGGGTCGCATTTAAGGTCGTTTAAAAAACGATGAATAGTAAGGGACCAAGCACTGATCCTTGTGGTACGCCGCTAATGATCGTTGCAGGAGTGCACAGCGAATTTGCAACGAATACTCTTTGAGTTCTGCTTGAGATGAAATCAGTAATCCACTGCGTGAGTTCATCCCCAAAGCCAAAGGTTTCCGACATTTTCTTCTGTACATTAGTTGTCATAAATGATGTGTAGAACTACTGTAGTAAGTTTCAGCATATTGATTGGTTTTTGAATGGTCGTGAAAAGTGTTTCCCTGTGTGTAGTTTTGTTACCTATTTATTTTGGGATCTACGGTCTGCTCCAGCCCAATGTATGTTCAGATTGCGTGGAGCAGCCCATTTTCTTATTACCCATACACCAACTAAGCTTACAAAAAAAAATCATGCTTTTGTCCACTACGTCCTAATTCTATCAAATTTTGTCACTAAGCTACCTCACTATTCATGTTGTCGAGACGGAAGCTTTCCCGGGCAATGGTGATGCAGACAATGCTTGGTTAGCATTTCATCGTCTTTTGATCGAAATGGCTGCATCGTGGAGAGACAGACCGTACTAATGATCTTGCGTTAGGCCCTACATTACCAAAGTTCTTAAGGAAACCTGACCACAAGAAATTAATTGCTTGGAGGACACTAAAGAAAAACCCCTCTCCACCTCTTGAGTAGGCCTTTGAAAAGTGTTGGGCTGGTTATGCCGCAGTTGTAACCTCTTGGCACAACAAACTTGACATTGCCGCCATTAGTGATGGCCGTTTGTCTAGCCTTTTCAGGCTCTACAAATTCAGGACCCGTACCTTATCCCGTTTTCTTTCCAATGGCGACTTCGTGACAGATAATCTTGCAAAAGCCAACCTTTTAAACAACATTTTTCTTTCAATTGTTGTTGAGTACAATCATGTTATCCGTGTTGAGGCTTTTATACATACTTTGAGTGTCAATGGTGAGTCTTGCACCAACATTGTGTTCACTGTATCCCAGGTTAAGGCAGCACTGTTCTCCATTAAACCTAGTCATGCAGTCGGCCCGGACAGCTTTTCAGCCTTTCTCTATAAGCAATTGTTAAGCGAAGTTGCCCCATCACTCACTTTTATTTTTAACTTGTCTATGTCCACCAATTTTGTACCTGAAATGTGGCGCATTGTCAACATTATTCCTGTCTTTAAGAAGGGCGACTCTTCCAACCCTACAAACTGTCGCCCAATTGCTCTGACGGTTTTTCCATACAAGGTCATGGAGACGATCATCTGCTCGTTCCTTTTAAAATTCTTGAACAACAATCACCTGTTGAGTAACGAACATTATAGTTTTTTGCCAGGCAGATCTGTGGTTTTGCAACTCTTGTTGGCACTTGATCTATGAACTTCTGCTGTGGATTTAGGTGTATCCTCTGACGTGATTTATTTCGACTTTCACAAGGCTTTTGAATCTGTGGTCCACTCTAAATTGCTCTTCAAACTTTCATCCCTTCAAATTGGTGGGAATATTATATCATGGATTAAGTCTTTCCTGTCCGACTGCTCAGAGCGTGTTATTGATTCGTCGGGTTCCTCACTTCCGCATGTGAAAAGTGGGGTGCCACAGGGCCCCGTACTTGGACCACTTTTTTGTATCTATATTGACGAGCTTACACCTAGCAGCCACACTTATGACAGACCGAGTTACAAATTCGCGGATGACTTGAAATCTTGTCTCCAAATCTCCTGCCTTAATGATCGCTACTTATTTCAATCGGATGTGTGTTTATTCAGCGGTGGTCGGAGTTGTGTCAATTACCTCTATCCAAGGAAATTGTGCAGTCTTCCACATTGGCTACTCCACTCCTAACCTTGAGTATCACCTGGATACGCACAAGCTGTCATCCCTGGACGTGTTAAGGATCTGGGTGTTTGGTTTTCTACTGACTTCAAAGCATTCCTACATTGCGCAAAAGTTGCGACAATTGCTTTTCGCTGACTTGCTGTGGTTAAAAAAAGTGTTTTGCTGTTTCTGATATTGCGACCCTAGTGTGGGCATTCAAAGTTTATGTACACCATATCTTGGAGTATGCCAGTCGGGTCTGGTCTCCATTGTTGTTGCAGGATATCGATCGACTGGTGGTGGTTCAGCATCAATTTATGCGCGGTTTACCTGGTTTTCGTGGGTACCCACCTGGGGAACGTTTATCCAGGTGGGCTAGAGCCGCTGGAGTTGTGCCTCTTATTCTGACCTATCGTATACAGTGGGGTCTTCTACCTGTTGATCTTTCATTTTTCGAGGCTTCTGCAATGGTCCATTCCAGAGGCCACTCTCTAAAATAAATGGTACTCGGTTCTCATACTGAGTGCAGAAAGCACTTCTTTTCCAATCGAGTAGTCAAGCTATGGAACTCACTTCCCGGGGATGTGGTCGGATTCCCATCTGTCGGCCCTTTCCGGATTTTGTTGAGAAGACAACCTCTCTCTTGTTTTCTTAAACGCACGTAAGAGGACTAGCGTCAGTGGACCTGTGCCACGCCATAATCCTTGCCCTAATGGCTAAAGTTCATATTATTCTTCTTATTTTTTCCCCTGTACGTTTATGGCACGCAGATAGATAACTTCGCTCCCATAAAACAATATCGTCTCAATGAGCAGGCTGTCGTGATGAAGTTTACGGAAAGCAAACCCTAAATCCCACACGATTCACCGCATTGTCGTCCATGAAAAATTTGACAGAGAATTGTCTTCATTTACGTCACTTTTCTACAGTTGGAATGTCGTCAATGCGATAAAAATCATTTGCTTCTGAATGGCTGAAAGAGTAAATTCATCGTATTTTTGCATCTATGTTTTTGTACAGTTGCTCAGCTTTCGGCGTAGTCAAACATCCACGACTTACTTTGAATTTGGTTCGGCAATGATAGATGGTAGCTTTTGTTTCTTTCGCTACTTCATCGATAGATTTATTTGGATCACGCTGGTGCAGTTGGCTGTAAACATTCCTTACAGTTTCTTTTGGGAAATGGTAAGGGGCTTTCAATAAGGATTACGCATGTAAAATGATGCTGGAGAATCCATTACTTGCGCAGTTGTTGTCATGCCACCACGTTGGAACTATTTCCGCGTGAGTCTGCGATCTGCTGAAATCCCCAATCGACCATTTTTTAGTTTTCAAGAAAATTATGTATCACTGAATACCGTCCTTGAATACTTTCCGAGAGATTTTCATTCCTAAAAGGTTTCGGTTGACGTGAGAAAAAACGTACTACGTTTTGTCTACTGTTGTATTCCAACTACAATACAAACGTGATGAGGCTCGTCGCATCGCCAACTCTCTCCACTGACTAATGTGGTTGGATTTTACCATGTGACTGCCACTGCCACAAAAATGTGCAGTGCTCTGTCAATAATAGCTTTCCCTTATGTTAACCCTTTGTGTACCAAGGGCAGGCGTACACGTTCTAAATCGTATTGTTTAACTAAACCACATTTACACGAAAGTCGGTTGACAAATTTGACCTCGCTTCTTGGCTTGGATTCCATACGACTCAGTGTTTTCTTCACTGTTGACAGGTTCGTAGGGGACTACAACTCTCGCCTTTAAATGGGACTAAGGACTGTATTTCGAGCACTTACTCAATCTGGATGTATGTTTTAACTATTTAATGCCATTCACTGTATTTTTCTAAACAAACCCCGGGTGATGAACGCCACCTTATTATATTATGTCGTCATTTCAAGTCTGAATATACTTACAGAATATAGTCGTAGTATTTTTCCGTTTACCCCAAGAACCAAGAAATAGAAGGAAGCGGTAAATGTCCATGTGCTCAGGGTTACTACAATAGTATGTTTTCATTCTGCTGGGTGTCACCACGTGTTTCCGTTTTTCCTTTTTGGTTTATTTGCGTTAGTGATTATGCATTCAGCAATCTTTAGGTAAGTCGGAAATTGAAATAACTGTTTGAGTCAGAGATTTGTGTATGTTCATTTATCCTTCAGAAAGTGGACGTGCACACAAAGATAGGGGGAAGGGGCAAGATAGGCATTTATCCCCTTTAAAACCGAATCCTGAGTGAAGCCCTAAAAAATGTGTGCATCTACGAGTGACCATAAATAGTTTTTGCTTTTATTTACGAAAGATTCCACTTCCCTCTCTGGACACCGACCAATTCGGCACACTCCTTACACAACACTAAGGCAATTTTCTCAAGTTAAAATTTGTTTGACCCTCCCAAACAGAATTGGTGGGTAAGCATGACCCACTGCTTTAGGAAAGCGCCCAATCAAAAATCACAAATGGCTAGTTGCAAACGGTTGAACTAATAATTAATATTCTCTAGAGCGATTAGGTGAAGTATCCCAGCAGGTTCCTGTAATCTTATACACTCCAGACAAATTTGTAGTCAACGCTGGTTAAGTTGTTAAAATTATGTTAGCTACTGGCACGTTAACAAGATTTTCAGCAGAAATGTTGTTGGTTGCAGATCCTAAAGATGCACCGAGTATGGAACACGAATGACAGAACGAAAGGTGTATTTTATATATGTATGTACCAGTAATGCAGCCGGTTGTATTTTTAAGGATGATCCAGCTGTATGTACATGATGCTGAGCCGGTAATTTTGTATTGGACCTAGGTATAAGCACAAGTAAATTAAAGTATGTAAATGGTCGAACATGAGTATTCGTTAAGAGTAAATATATTTACAAGTTAGTGCAGTGCTCGTTTCCTTGTGGTTTATTTTGGCTTTAAAATTTATGCTAATTTATCCTCACACATGCTAACGTTTATATTGCAGAATGATCCATTTGTTTTCACCGCTGCTGTTGAAAGCGGATTGCAAGTGACGGGTGGATACATGCCGGATATTATAGAATTGTTCTCCAGAACTTTAGGATTTCGGTGCGTATTTCGTACAGCCTATTCCTACGTACGTCGTCAGTGAGTTGTAAAAGAAGATTGGGTTTGTAGTTTAGAATTCCTCGATGTATAGCATATCTACCCCAAAACAAAACCCTTTACCGCCCGCTTTCCTAGCACTGAAAGCAACAATGTCGAGGCCCGTAGAGCTAAGCCATTGTTGCTCTCAGTACGAGGACGCGGTTAATGCTCGCTACACACCTTTTGAACTCTTTAAGGAACGCGGGTAAGCAATTAGCGGCTTCTCTTATACTAGTTTTGGTTTTGGGTGAACAACTAGAAGAACTTTTGGCAAACAAGGGAAATGAGACGTTGCATTGTTGATATGTCGCTATAGATATGAATCAGACTGAGAGCATTATAGGATGAAAGAGGACTAAGAGCAGGACTAGCTGTGGATGTCAGCAGGTGCATGACGGGACAGTTGCGGACGGGAGTAGCTGCTCTCGTCTGCAACCGTCCCGTTATGCACATACTCCATATGTATAGGCAGAATTGCATTGTTACAACCATTGCTGTATAGGACTGAGAGCATTGAAATCGTGTGATAGCATTATTTAAGGTGATTAGCTGCGTTTTCCCACAGGTTTAAATAACCCAAAACAGGTTACTACAATTTCCGTTGGAAAGAGGAGTATAAATAATTAATTCAGTGCACTCTATCGTTTGACGGTCATAAAAACTGCCTTTATCGTAGTCAGTATACTGAACCAAGGCTCCAATGCCGATGCCAAGACTCGGACCAGCATCAGAGCTCCATAATTTTCCCATTAACATACGACTTTTTAACCATTTTGTTTTAAGATGTACCATAGGCAGTTGTGGGATGTGATCCGACATTAACTTGGCTGGCAGCAAACCACTCTGACCACTGCGATAAGCTTGCTCACTTTGTTCCAGGCCCACGGGACACCTCACAACTGTTGTGATGTTTGTTGGGACTTGGAGCGAAAGGGATCGTTATCAGAAGCTAGCTGCCTTTTGGTGCACAGGAATAATGTTATGAAAAGCTAGCTACCATTTGCTGCACATGGATAATGTTATTAAAAAAGATAGCTGCCTCTTGTTGCGCTGGGATATGTTATCAAAAGCTAGCTGTCCCTTGGTGCCTAGGGATATATCTCTTTTGCATTAACAGACGAGGGAAGAGAAATGCCCCTGAAATGCACTCTTGCTCATGTCAACTGTAACATGTAAAGAGATCCTAGGTATTTTCTAGCAGTTGTCCCTCTCCATTTCGAGATAACCTTAGCAGTTTAAAAATTCGACAATTTGCTTTTTTTTTCTACTTTAACAGTTGACTTTTGAACTATTTTTTAAGTCCCATATGTACCTTAAAAATAGAGTTAAAAATTCGTCTGTTATATTATATTAAATAGACGACGGTGCAAAGCCAAGGCTTATGAAGCCCCCAAGAACCCAAAAGCAAATTAGTGCTTCCAAAAGTCAAGTCGAGCCTTGAAGCTGTTAAGAGAGACCAAAACAATGTGCTCCGGGATGGAGTTCCGATAACTAACAATCCTTTCAGTGAAAAAGAATTGCTGGCAGTTAAGTCTCGAAACAAGTCTCTGTAATTTAAAGCTGTGGCCTCGGTTATTGTTGAAATTACGAATAAAAAAACAGGAAGGGTTATTAAAGAAGGACCTCGAAAGAAGCTGATAAGTAAGAATGAGATCACCCCCTATCAAACCTCTCACGAAGTGAAGGAGTGTTGAGCTGTTTGAGTAGTTCATTATACGGAAGGTGACGAATAGAAGAACACCACTTCATAAGTTTACGTTGGCAATTTTCAAGACTGTCGAGTGCGCAGCATAAAAAGGTCTGCAAATTTGCGAGCAGTAATCAAGAACGGGTCTCACAAAGGTCTTGTACAACAAGGCGAAAGAAGCAGTATCAAGAAAAGAAAACTTTATTTTAAACATAATTAGCCATTCGGAAAGCTTTGCGAGTAGCCACGTCGGCATTACTGTCAAACTTGAGTTTGTTGTCAATAGTGATACCAAGGTCACGGTGAGTAGAACTGGCAGAAAGTGGCACATCAGATGTGCAATAAACTTTGTGTGGATTGTTTAACCCAAAGTGCAAAACTGTGCATTTTGCTCGGTTAAGTGAAAGAAAATTTTCCTTGGTCCACGATTGAACATACTCGAGTGCAACTTCCAGAGATCTGTCAAAGGTGGGACCAAACAGTTTAAAGTCATCAGCGTTACTATTATTGTTAGCACCAAGTTTGGCTGAAATATCAGACATAAAAATATTAAAAAGTAAAGGCACAGACCCCCTGTGGAACACCACTATGAACTAGTTTCCAAGGCACGTGCGAGCCCCTGAATATGACACGCTGTCTGCGTTCGGAAAGGTAAAATCCAAGTAACAGTGGGTTTAGAAATCCCAAAGGAAAGTAGTTTGTTAATAAGAGTGCAGTGTTGAACAGAATCAAAAGCTTTACTGAAATCAAGGAAAATAAGGTCGCAAGGTATCCCCTTGTCAACGAGCATGGTGATGTTATCATAGGTGTAGAGAAGGTTGGTGAGACACGACCGTCCAGGTAGGAAGCCATGTTGTGATTCATGAATAATGTTGAGTTCTTTACACTGAGCGATTAACTTGTTGTAGATAAAACGTTCAAGAACTTTGGAGGCCACAGACAACAGGCTTACAGGTCTGTAATTTTATAACCTCTAACTGAGATCCACTTTTGAAGATGGGCACGATATTAGCATCTTTCCAACATGTGGGGAAAGTGCAGCTACGAACAGAAGTAGAGAAGATAATAAATAAAAAAAGGCAAGACCAGGGAAATAGCACAATTTTTCAGGAAAAAAGCAGGGAGTTCGTCTGGAGATGTCCTCTTTAAGGTTAAGCAGAGCGTCTTCAACCGAAATCAGTAAGAAATCAACAGTTCCCGTAGAAGATGGGATATCAAAAGCCCTCAGCATAGGTTTTACAAGCAGTGGTGAAGTGATCAATGAATTTGTTGACAATTTCAAGGTCTTCAATTATGGTAGAACCATCACTGTTTTTAGTGAAGGCACGATAACACTTCTTTTGGTAACAAGCGCTCTGACAGTGCTATTCAACTAGGGAGGTCTGTTATTAACAGTGACCTTAGTGACGGGAACAAAAGTGTTAATAATGTCCAGCAAGAATTTGTTGCAAATTTCAAGTTGAGAATCAACGTCGAGGTCGGACAGTTCTCCTTCCCAGTCAATGGTGGCGATAATTTCATTAATTAAAGTGTAATCAGCGATTCTGAAGTTGCACCTGGTGAGATTGGTCGTTTTTACAGAGAAAATAGCATCGATAGAAAAAGAAAGTAAATCGTGATTGCTTTTTCGTAAAGCAGGAAGGTGTTCAACGGGTGTCACAGTGAGGTCATCAATAGTGATAAGATCAAGGAGACTCGAATTCTGTCCAAAACGATGAAGGGTAGGCTTAGCAACAGCCTGATTCAGGCAGTTTTCTTTGAGAAAGTCAAGGAAAATTGCCGAAGCACTAGTGTTCAATTGAGTCGTGGAACAAGAAGAGCTCCAGTCGACAGTGGGGAAGTTGAAGTCACCCATGATCACGACAGAGCTTCCAACCTTGGCAGCAGTAGATTTGAATAAGGAAGCATAGAAAGAATTCCAGTGTCTTGGCAAAGAGTTACTTGGGACACGATAGTAGCAAGCATGGTCGATTTTAGACGCACTGGAGAGCGAAATGGTACACCAAACATCAGGACCCGACTTGACATAAATATGTTGATGCGAAAAAGATTTCTTCCTGGGCAGCAAGAGTCAGCTTGATTTGAAAACATTATCCCAGTGTAACAATAGGCTGCTAACTTTTAAAAACATTATCCCTGTATGTAGCTAAGTCCCGTATGTACCTTAGTCGGTAGTGGGAATCGATCCGGCGTTCACTTCCGCTGGTTATCTGACAGCTGGAAGTTCTAAAGTGCAATTTTATGGAACACAAACTACAGTTCTTTATTACTGCACTTTATCAATGAACTGCAGTTTTTAAACTGCAATTCATCGTAAAATGCAGTTTGTTAGAAAACTGCAGTCATTAAGAATTGCAGTTTGTGTTCCACAAAACTGCACTTTTGAATTGCAGTTTTCAAAAACTGAAGTTCTACATAAAAACTACACGTTATGAACCTGCAGTAACAAAAAAAATTGGAATTCACAGAGCGATAGTTATGAACTGGAATTTACCTCTCTTTCTAACTTAAATACTACTAAAGACGGGAAAGCCAAAGGCAACGTGAATAGGTTTGCATCTGTGTTCAGTTATTAAATACTACTAACTATATGAACCTTACCTACCTTAGCTATTCCTTATGGTACACTTGGTAACATGTCTGACATGAATGCATCAGCCTTATACTATACACACTCATTCTTTAAGCTAATAAGTATGGTGTATAACAGGAGTTTACCAATGATTGTAAATGCAGTTCGTACATTGAAACGGCATTTAAAAGTTAAAAATCGACTATTGATATCCCCAACCTGATAAGGTGATCAGTCTGGGCACCAACAGTGGGTACTCCAACAGTGGGTGCGAAAAAACCTTAAAGGCCCAGACCTTGGCCCTTGGTGCCCTTGGTGATGATAATCACCAGAAGTGAAACAGCGCTAGCTTAGTTATAACCATGCCTTGGTTAACCAGTTTAACTACCTGGTTACGTGGGTGGCCGGTTTAAGATCGATGGTGAACCAAGCCCCCAGGTCTTCAGTTTTTTATATGAGGGAAGTTGACATTTAAGACTGAATAATCGTAATGGTTTGCATAATCTTATCAACGGTTTGCATAATCTCAGCTGTTGCACATTTTAGCGTAAATCTTGATATTGTCAGCAAATTATTTTAAAGATACAAAAGGATGGCCACGAGTAAGATCATTAATGATAATAAAAACAAAAGCGGACCTGAACCAGATCTCTGTGTCTGTTAGACATTTGTTGGCTGCAACAACCTGCTGAGAACGTTCCAAGAGAAAAGAGAGGGCGTTCCACATTAACACTGTCTAAAGAAAAAAAACCTTTCAAATAACCTGAAAGCGGACACCACGCTCAATGAGAAGAGTGGAGGCAGCTCTTTTACTGTTAGTAAGACCACTGACTCAGTTCCTACTTGACCCATCTTCAGGTTAGCATCATTCATTACAGTGCTCCGAAGGATGAAATTCAACCTTTCAATCCAAAGCAACACAAATGTGAAATCCAAAAGGGTTGTGAAGTATGAAAATCTTCTGATATTAGACAAATTCTATACTGTGAATTCGAACCTTAAAGTGGCACTAACACAGATTGAAAAGCGAACGAAAATACCGTGGCGCCATCTAGCGGTGGTGTTATTAATCTTAACAGCTTGCACGGAGGTGAATGAGGACGTACCAAATTTTCACTCAATAATTAAGAAGGTTGTGGCTTGTTTGTTTCGTTAAAAGAAATGTGTTGTGCATTCCTTCACTTGGTGCAAGGAAGTGCTAGATACTACTAGAGAACGTTAGATGTGCCAGATTTTGCAAACTTTCAATCGGTGATAGTGCCACTTTAATAACACTGAAGATAATCAGAATTGTTCCGATAACATACAACTTGTCATTATCGGAGACTCTAACGTACGCTCACTACAATTGCACGGAAACAAAATATTCAATTCCTTAAAAGGACATACTTCGTGCATTTAAAGACGAAAAGCAAATCAAAAAGAATTTTGGTGTGGGGGTGACTGGTACACCTATAAACTCCCTAACCGCCCCTCCCCCCCCCCCCCCCACACACTAGGATCCACATAAATAACTAACACAATTTACACTTTTAACACTGTAAAAATTTTTGGGGAGGGAGGAGAGAACAGTTCAGAGCCGTTGGTGAGTGGGGAACCGGAACCCCTGTTAACTCTCCGCCCCCTCCAACCTCCCCTTCCTACTATCTCCCCCCCCTTCCCCGCTGGGGGGAGGAGAGACTATTTATCTATTCATAGCCGTTGGTGGGGAAGGGAGCGCGGCATCCCTGGTGGTAGGAATCTGCAGCTGCCACAGGAGCTGAGAGAGCGCTTTAAGTTCCTCCAGTGGAGTCTAAACACTGGGTTGTTTTTATACAGTAATAAATTTACTACATTTTGGAATGCAGACCTGGGTGCTAATTCCCTTTTGATAACACACGTTTTACTATTATAGCCTTGATTGTTTGATTTTTAAAATCATGTATTTATTGCTCAAAGTAGTTAGAGAGTTATTCGGGGCAGACAACAGATACTGTCACTAAGTATTTGATTTTAATCCAAACTCAATCCAAATAAATTGTTAGGAATATCGTTGAACAGTACATATTTTATTTCTCTTTTTATTTTTTTATAGTCTTTTTATAGCCGACGAAATATAATTACCTGTTTTATAGCAGTTTTCCCCGTTTTGAGCATTATTCCCCTAGAAGTTTGAGAGTTGTCTTCCCCCTGCCAGGCTCGTACGGTACGGCACATGTGCGGGCTAGGGCCAGCTTATATAAGCTCCTGCACAACGTCCTGTTGGCATCATTTCTCTTAGGGCGATCGCCACGCGTGGTCGTCCCTTGAGCATCCCTGCGACATTCTGCAGTCCCATTCCTCGTTCCATTCTGCATACCGTCATACCGTGGATGGAGGATACCTCCATTCCTTCCTCGGCAGCCGTTCCGCCTTCTGGTGGTGGCTCGCCATCCATGTACAATTTTCCTGTTACGGATGGCCCGACCTCTCTCGGTCCGGGTCCACCTTTTTCGACGGCTGTTCCTCTTGGAACTCTTCCACCTTCGGCTTCCCTTCCGGGCTCCCTAACACTCAGTGCTACACTCCGTTGTCCCTTACTAACGTTTCAAGGCCTCCCCATCATTTCATTTACGGATAATGCTTCCTTGCCCGATTTGGGCTCTTCACGTCCACTCACCATTCCCTTGGCATCCCTCACCATTCTGCAGCACTTTGGGATTGTCACCGCACCCAACCAGGATTCCTCTACATTCCTCTCGCAGCCATCCCAGCCTGCTCCAGCTCTAGAACACGGGACTATACAAGCCGTTCCTAATTCCGGCCTTCAGCAACGCTCACTTGGTCCTTCAGTCCTCCGTTAACCCTACATTTCACAAGCGCCAGCTCGACATTCCGGTCATGTCCCCGTAACTCGTTCCTTCCTCTACAGGCAACCACGACAACCACCGTCCACATTCTTTCCTGCCCTTTTTTCTCACTTTCAAACTGACAGTCATAGGGGAGCTTTCCAAAGGTTCCTTCCAGTCTCAAGTCTTCAGCTTCTGCGTTCCCTACGCCTATTCTTCCATCACTGGTTACGTCCATACCACTGGGAACTCGTGCTACTTCTTCTCCAGCCTTCGTTCCTCCTGTATTACTGCGTCTGCCATTCCCGTTCCCGACCTTCAGCCATTCCCTGACTGCCATCCCGACATGCCGTCCCACAACTTGGAACCTGGCTCCTCGTATCTTAAAGCTATCTACATCGACCTCGTCTGTGCTGAAGTCATACCTTATGATGTACACTGCACCGTCCTTGGCGCCGCATCCCCGGACTTCTTAGCTTTCTCACCTGGCTCTCCTCCAGTTCTGCATTCCTGTCCCATCACCGTTCCGGGCATCACTCCTCTCGTCTCCCGACGTCCCTCATCCTTGACTGGGACCTTGCCCGTCTCACCAACAGTACGTTCTCCTCGTCCATCCTGTACGGATGTCATCACCCCACCAACAGTTTTACTGTCTCCATCCCATGCCTTACCTTCTGCTGCCGATTCGTCATGAACAAACTAGAAATCTAGGACTGACTCATTCCCAGGCTCCCATCCTACAGCACCACCGACACCAGCAGTACGACCTGTTTTGTGTGAAAAAAAACACATCCGCATCCCACCTTACTCTCGAACTTTCTACACTCTAAAGCACACCATACCGTTCCCACTTCGCAAGCTACAAGTCAAAATCCCATTCCTACCAGCATCCCGTCTACAAAGACTTTTATCCACCGTGCCATCATTCCTCACAAAAAAAAAAAACGACACACACCAATAGATGTACCATCTAATATAGACAATTCACGAACGACTGGTAGTTTTAACCTTCCTTTACCTCCGACAATCCCTCCGGCCGCAACTACCAAAACCTTTGCCAGAGAGGTCTCACGTACCCACCTCCCACACTCCATCACGCAGCCTGCTATCACTATTCCCTTCCGCTTCTTGTCCCACATTCCCCTTCATAAGAACCTGCGTCCCGTGCCTCCTGCCGTCCACACTCACCAGTGGGCACCACCACCTGGGGGCTTCACGTTCCCTCTGCATTCAAACTTCCCGGGCTCTGCCAACTGTCACTCTCAGTCAACTGCTTCGACGCCATGGGCGATTCTTCATCATCCGAAGGATCGCTCCCTGTCCAGGAATAACTTTCTGTTCCTCAGCCGGTATCAACACCAAATGCACCTTTGCCACTTCCATGCAAGTGTCCTGGATTCGCAGGAACAACCAAAAAGCCTCATCTTGATCCACATCCGAGTTGCTAGGTCCACCGGTCTTTTGACGGCAAGACAAAGAAGTGCCGCATTTGTTTGTCAATTTCTCCCTCCAATTGGGTCATCATCAAGAAAAATCGGCGTATCTCCAGGCAACGTGCTGAACTTGCTCGCCGCAAACTTGCTGCCGCCACCTCCACTCTTCACACGGATGCTCCAAAGCAACGTTCCCCATCGACTGTGTCCATCCCAAAATCGTCAATTTGAAATGACCAACATCAGCTCACATTCCTCTACCCCGTTCTCCAAAGAGACCAAAGCTCCCATCCACAGACGCCGTCCCGGCGGTTGCCAGAACCTCTGGCATACATATTACTAAATCCAGCGTTCCATCCTCTAACTCGGTTCGAATTAAGATGGCCCGCGTTCCGCTTGCCGTACCCATGCGACATGGTCCAATTGCTACCCCCGACAAAACCAAGAAGAAGGCCTTCCCACCTGCTTCCTCAGACGGCACGACTGCTCCATCCAAGCGTCCCACATCACCGGCTCCGCCTCCACGTTTCAACTCTGCAACACAACAAACAGATCGCCCATCGGGAATCGTCCCGTTTCCGTCGGCTCTGTGTTACGCGAGGCATTAACAAGAGGCAGCTACTTTTCCGCCAGGGAAATGGAAGACCTCAATTTTAACATAGATTTCGTCCTTTCCTTTGCTGACAAGTTTGCCACGGAATGTGCGGCTCTACGTTCCGCTTTATCTGACTTTCCATCCCTCCTACAGGCGGCTGCAGCTTCTGACGCATTATGTGCCGAAAACGCTGTCCTGCATGCATCAAATGAAGCCCTCACTAATGATCTGGAAGTTGTCAACCGGCGTTTCTATTCAACAAGAGTAAACTATGCTCTGTTAAGGTCACACAATTTATTGCTCTCTCCCATCCCATTGTCCCCGCAATCGCGTGCCTATTATTGTGCTCATTCTCGAACACGCCGTCCTCATAACGTGCCCTAATCAACAACCGTTCCTTCACCCGGACACCAGACCTCAGCAACGCCACAACTTTCCCCATCCGTCCAAAAACTAACACGGCTGCGCCATCACCTTTAGCATCCCCTTTACACGACCCTTCGTCCACCGCTAGGCGTTCCGAATCACCTCTAGCTGACTTACACGTTGTTGCCACATTGCTCACCATCCCTGAAACTGGTTCTCCTGCCGTGCCCATCCAACAAGACAAGCAATCCCCAATCATTCCTGCCTCAACTGCCGTCACAACGGTTCTTCCCGTTCACAGCGCAGCTTACCTGTCAACAACCACGACATTTACTTCACCTGAGTCTGCAGACATTACCACCTCACTTGTTGTCCAGGATACGTCTCCTTCCGTTCCGACCCTGCGTTTCCCGTCTCACTCTGGCGGGAAACCAACCAATCACCACTTATGTCTCAAATCACTAATTATTCCGTGTGGCAATTCGATAATACCCCGCCATTCGTACCAGTGTTCTATGGGATAAACCCCCATATGCCAACTGCTTCTGGTGATCTGCCTTGCTCCCCATTCCGTGCCAAGGCGAAAGAGGTAGCCCTTGGTTTCCGAATGATACCATAACAGTCCTATAGTTTAATTTCATATTATATTTCCACATACCGTTGAGCTAGCGAGGCATTCCCTTAAACAGCCCTCTCCTTCTTTAGAGGACGGTGGAGATTGCTACTCGCTTCACATTCTTCTTTCCTACCTCCTATCACACATCAAACTTCAAACCTATGCTTCAAGAGAGGAATGACAAAAGCGAAAACAAGCAATAAAGGAACAACAACAATTATCACAGCCACATGTGCCACTCTTCACGCAGTGTATTTTGACATTTCTAGTCCACGCCAACGTTCTGGGCCCATCACGACCAGTGCTACCGATCCGTTTACCTTTCATCCGCATCCAGACGTCCCGTTCCTAGCATCATCCTCGGAAAACCTCAAGTCATCTTTCTTCCCACAAGGTAAACCGTTTCGGTATACGAGTCTGATTACTTACCTTGTACCCCTTTGATGTTAAGACCTCTGCATGCGGTATACAACTACTTTAATAATATTGAGCGTTCCGCATTCCCCAATCTTACCTTCTGTCTAGCCACTCGTCCTCGAGTGTCGCTATCCGTCCGACCCAGTCGGCACGGTGAAATGGGTGGGGGGGGGGGCCCCCAGATGTTTATTCATCGGAAATTAACTTCCTTTGGGGTGCTAGCTCGTACAGCGGGAGTCTTGAACCTGGCCCTCCACCTGGTAACAAAGTCTGCTATAAAACAGGTAATGTTTCGTTGGCTATAAAAAGACTAAAATTGCAGGGCCCGAACCTGCTTAATTTTAGTTTTTATTGCCTACCCGAAAATATACATTACCTTAATTCCCACCCAAGCCTCCCCTCCATGAGGTAGGTTGTGGAAGGTAGAGAAATGATGCCGACAGAACGCTGCGCAGGAGCTTATATAAGCTGGCCCTAGCCCGCGCACGCGCCGTACCGTACGAGCCCGGCAGGGAAGACAACTCTCAAACTTCTAGGGGAATAATGCTCAAAAGGGGGAAACTGCTATAAAACAGGTAATATATTTCGAGTAGGCAATAAAAACTAAAATTAAGCAGGTCGGGCCCTGCAATTTTAGTCTTTTTCATGCATGTTTTGTGGGGTTATGTGCTGTTGAATTTCATTTACACAGCATTTATCAATCGTTGTTCAGATTGCGGCCCACACGTGGCAATGTTTATCAGCAAGCAAACTCCCTATCCTGGAGGGCGTCTCTTATGTAGAAGCAATAAGCGTTTCAGAGACCTACTCTGATTGGTCAAGTGACGGCTGGCTCGAGCAGCGCTCATTGGTCTAAAGTGCACGTACATTTTTGCTATTATTTCTTTATTGTGCTTTCAGATGAACGGCAAGACAATTTTGATCTCTGTGGAATATTTTCTAGTTTTACATAACAAACGCAAGTTTCCCCATTTTGTAAGAAACGAACTTAAACGATAGAGTCGCTCGGCCTGCGGCCTACAAAGTCGAAGATAATGCAAAGTGCAACAGAAGAAACCTTGAAGATGACCGCTAAAATTGTTGTTACAAATAATCTGCTGAGAACCTCTGTGTTCCAAATAACATAACATTAAATGAACAAAAAACGGCTTCGCCGTTTAGACTAGGAAACAGGCTTTGGGCCTATTGTAGGCAGAGCGAACGGATTTTCATTTCAAACTTATATTTAGTTTTTATTTTAATGACGATACCAC
>JAHWFP010044493.1:0-18448 GCA_023313725.1 Lithobius niger | reverse complement strand
TTTCATTTCAAACTTATATTTAGTTTTTATTTTAATGACGATACCACTAAGTTGGGCTGTTTGCCTTTTGGTGTGACATTTTAGCCTTTTTTTTTAATATAGGCCTATGCCAGGGCCGGCAGAAAGGGGGTGCGAAGGGTGCGGTACACCAGGGCGAATTGGAGAGGGGCGAATTTTTCGTAAAACAAAAATTATATATTGCACTTCAGTTTGTGATTACTCGACTACTCGAATCAAAAACTATCTCCGCACCAGTATGAAGCAAGAAAGACTGAGTGGTTTAGCATTGCTCTCGATTAAGCGTGATCTGGCCAGAAAGTGTGACTACAAGTCTGTCATAGAAAGTTGGGCTTGATTGAAAGCAAGAAAAATTGATGTAGGCGTGACCATGACGGAATAAAACAGGCGAGGTAAAGAGAGTCTTTTTTTTTGGGGGGGGGGGGGGGTGGGGGGGCAAATTTTTTCTTGTCGTCGGCCTTGGCCTATGCTACGTGACAAATTTACGTCAACAAGCTTTCGTTTGCTCCAGCATTTAGTTTTTGTTTAGTTATTTGTAGCCTCTTTTCACAGCCAACACTAAAGCGCTGGGCCATCCCCGCGAGTAAACATAAAACAGCGGCGCGTTTGGCTACCGCTGTTTGAGCTGCCGCTGGCAATAATTCTTACATTGTTTACAGGAACTGCTGTGCAAAATGTAGTCCGCATATTAAAATATTAATAATAAGACGTCTAACTGCAAGCCAAACAATCATCAGTACGATAGTTTTTAATAATAGTCAGAAGATTCAAACGGTTCACAATACTGCTTTGGTATCTAGACACACGCTAGTGTGTCGCGCCAAGTTAGGCAACAATCATCACAACAAACATCACATCAGTTATATTGTCGAGATTGTAAACCATTGTAGCGCGGCGCCATAGCGTCAGTCTCTTATATCTTGAAGCATAGTTGGGCACATTTCAGGTACTTGGGGAAAAATAATAATGCGGTACAAAAGCTTAAATTGTGTTGAAATCGAGAGCAATGACCCACCTGACAAAAATTAACTCCCGTAGAAATACCAGCTAAGCTGCTTTCAATGCAAAATCTGACCCTCAATAACGTTGTTAATGTGTTAACTAGCTAGCTAGCTAGTTCGCTCATCCCCATGTTAAATCCCATAGAGTGATTATTCATCGATACCGAGATAACGGGGAGGTTTCCAGATATGCTATTGGACGAATGGGTGCACTACAATACGAACTGCATACCTTTTATGGTTTGGAGCCTGGGGGCGAACAGGAATGGCGTGGGAGGGACCGTAAGTACGAAAATATTGTTATAACCATTGTTAGTATTGTCGGCATCGTCTCTCATTGGACGGCCAAAGTTCGGACAATGAGAACGTGGATACTGACGTACGTGCCTAGACACACACTAGTGCATCACGATAAATATAAACAACGTTGCAAAGAAAACGTCCAATTCACGAAAAATAAACCAAATGTAAAAACAAAAGCAAAATGAACAGCCAAAAACTGGTAAAGAGGCCACTAAGTTGAGAGTGGTTCGGCCCTTCAAAGGAGTGATATCAACACACCAAAACTAACTTAATATTGTTATACAAATTACAACAAAATTAAAACCAAACCAAAAACCCATAAAGAGGTGACTAAGTTGAGAATGGTTTGGCCTACAGGCAAAAGGTAGTAGCAAATTGTTGAAAACCAATTTCTTGTTGACGTGGCACTTTACAGTACACATCTGCACAGTAGTGGAGTTGAGCCAATACATAATTTAAAAAAAAGGAGTGATATCATATCAAAAACCAAAACTGGTAAAAGGGGACGCCAAGTTCCGAATGGTTCGGTCCTTCAAATGAGTGATATCAACACACCAAAACATTCGCCAACTTAATCGCACCGAATAATACTTCGGACATTAAATGAAAACTTGAACATTGCTACCGAAAGTAGCAATGTTCTAGTTTTCATTTAAACTTCGAACTATTAAGCGGTGCGATTAACTTGGCGAATGTTTTGGTGTGTTGATATCACTCCTTTGAAGGGCCGAACCATTCGAAACTTGGAGTCCCCTTTTACCAGTTTTGGTTTTTGATATGATAAGACTTGACACCGCCACCAACGAAAATGTTGAGCCAACACACCTCTATCACGCATTGCAACAGTGATCTCTTTTATTATAATCTTACAGAAATAACCATCACAATTTAGGTTTAAAATGTGTTAGCTTTTAGACCTAGTTTTAGGTTTTAGGACTTAATTTTAGCGTTTAGGCCTAATATTTATCTCCGATTTGATTTTGTAAGTAGCAACTTACAACAGCGGTTCGAGATTAGTCCTAATCCTTCATGCAATGCATCACGGTTTTTGGTTTCGAAGCTTCACGTTACCGTGGCAACCAGGAATCCATAAACGGAGAGAGGCAGGCATTTATTGTTTCGTGCTTTCATGTTTTGGCTGATGTAAACTATCCTTTTATAATACTGCTTGGCCTTGATACGACGATTTCAGGTTTCATATTCAGGATTCCCATCTCTAGTGTAGTAGACGCCATATCGTTGCCATGCTGAATTGAATAAACTCCAAGCATTCTTTTTTTCAAATGAACTAACGTGTGTCGTTAATGGAATCCTTTTGTTTTTTATGGTTGCGTTTGTTCCTGTAGTGGTTAAATGCAACGGTCTAATGATACTATTTCATTGAGTTACGTCAAAAAGGATCATTAGCTAGAAAGAAGCACCCAATATTTAATTCGTCGTGTTTTTTTTTAAAGTTCATTTGACTACCATAAGCGTGGTGTATGCTTCGTCGGAATTCCTTAACTATTCAGGACTCCAATTTACAATGGTGAGTGTTAGAAATAAATTAGAAAATTTTAAAATTTCTACCGTAATAATTGTTCGATTTACGGCAAATTTTGGCTCAACAATACTAATTAGGGTATGAAACGTTGTACCAAATTTCATTTCAGTCCGATCTTTCGTTTGGGCTCTACCCAGACTAAAAATGTGTAACCAACGGACGGATCAACATTTTGCAATTTGGTGTCTGTTATAGGCTGCGCTTCGCTCGAGCTCACTCGCTACGCCAAAAAAAGCATTAGAGCTCGTATCCCATGCTCAGAGCTGCAAAGGTACACGAATAAAAAAGGATTAAGAGTTCACTCGAACGCAACGAACTATAATTTGAACTCCAATTCCAGGGAACAAGGACTGTTTTTACTTAGTGGCTATGGCAGAAAGTGAACGCAGTTTGTGTTTGAAAAATATAATGTTTGTGTGCACTTAATTTGCGTGTTATTCAGAGTTTTTTTTTTAATATTTGTCTGGGTTTGTTGTTTTATATTTTAAGTGTGTTTCCTATGAGTGGCTATATGTGTATTTTGTGTGGATTTATAATTTGTGAAACAAGCATACACCTAACTATGGCAGTTTTTTTGCCTGTGTTTGTGTGTGTATTTTTCATCTTTTGTAGGCGTTTCGCTGTTTACGGTGTGTGTTTTGTATGTGTTTTATATTTTCGTTCTGTTTCATGTGCGTGCCTTATTTTGTGTGCTTATTTTATTTGTGTGAAGTTTGTTTGATTAGTGATGCATATATCAATGCGTGTGCATGGAGGCTGGCAAGTCACAAGCCTTGTTCCCCGGAATTGGAGTTCAAACTATAGTTCGTTACGTTCGAGTGAACTCTAATCCGTTTTTATTCGTGTACCTTTACAGCTGTGAGTATGGGATACGAGCTCTAATGCTTTTTTTCTAAACGGCAAAGCCGTTTTTTGTTCATTTAAATTTCTTAGCTTTTTTCGCTTCATCTTTGTTGTAATTGCTACAGACTGTTCTATCATGTGTACGGTATGTCCAGCCAAATTTATTTGCGAAAAAACGGAGCATTAGAAATGCTTATTTCTTTTCAGACTCCGCCCAAGCTTTGTCCCATGTTTGTTATTTCATGGTAACCTACTAGCGTGTGTCTAGATGCAGCATTATGGCAAACAATTGCGGAAATAATTCAACTTGCTTCCCGAAACCCGCATTGAAGAAGTTAATAAGTCATTCATTCATGTCGGCCGCCCAATTTTGAGGCCTTAAGGCCTCAAAATTATAGACTTAGCACCCTGCAATTTAAAACTGAAAGATTTAAACAAAAACCAAGAACATTTCATTTTGTTTCTCGACAGCCTATCTGTGGCCGACATTGCTAACTCACCACGACAATGTTACTTTTCCCGTGCCCGATCATCGTTGCAACTTGAGCTACAAGGGGTGGTTCTGCTTCTCTTGGACTGCTCGATAACCTGCGAGACTGACCCCGAATGGGTTGATATCTGTTGTGACGCATCGTTTCACAGTAGAAGCTGGGAGGGAGGAGTCGGAGTGTGTGTCCCTGAGTTCCACCAGGAATACAGTTATTTTCTCCGGTGCATCCCATCGGCCTTTGTTGGAGAGTTGGTGGCCATGTCGGTCGCGCTGGATGTGGGGTTGGATCTCCATCGGAGGCAGTTTCTGTGAACTGTAAGTGAACGGCCTTGAGTCAACTATTTCTTGTCTCCCAGTACCAATCGTTGCTACACATTAATACCTTGACTGTAACCCGATCCACGGAACTTCTTCCATTTATCCTCTGGTTTTTGTCATTACGTGTAGCGCACGCTGGGGCCGTACTTGCATCGGGCCAATGTCCCACCGGGATTGACCCAAACAGCGGCGCGTCCCCAGGCATTACAAGCTCGTGTCCTCTAAATGTGGGGAATCTACGGGACCTCCCGTAGGGTCAGGGCACGAGGTACGTAGCTATAGGTTGTCATTTACAGCTACGCCCCACAGTTTCCATTCCTGACAGACTTGGCAGCAGGGATCCGCTTCTTGCTATCGGCTTTCAGGCGGCTGGATGTTAGCCACCTGCTGGCTGTGGAGATCGGCCTGAAATTGGTGAGTGTTGTGCAGCGGGGAATCTGGGTGTTGGTGGGGTGGGTTCCGGGTCACGTTGGGCACTTCGGAAACGAAGTTGCAGATGGGTTAGCTGGGCGGGGGTTTGCAGAGAGGGGCAATGTTGTGACTTTCCCAGTGACTCCAAGGAACTTGTTGCCAGTGCTGGGGTGGGTATCTGTTAGGGACTGGCAGGAAGAATGGGATGGCAGCAGCGTTGGCCGGCCTCTTTATGACATCCACCCAACCGTTGCTTCTCCGTGTGGCCTGGATGCTCTCTCCAAGAGAACGCGGCGCTGGTGTCCAGGCTCAGGACCGGGCACGCACTGCTGAGTGCTCACGAGCATCGGCTGGGCATCAGCGTCTCTCCGACCTGCAGGTGTGGTACGGAGCCTGAGACAGTGGGGCACTTTCTTTTGGTGTGCCATCATTGGGCGGCCTTCCGCGGCCGGATTCTGGGGGACTGGGAGGGTGACTTGAGGGAAATTTTGGGCGCCTCCTCGCACAACGCCGGGACATTGTCCACTCTGCGGCAGTTACTGAGAGTTTGTGAGCGGACGGGTAGGTTTGTCCGGACTTGGAAGTGACTCTGGGGAATTCGGACGAGTACAGGGTAAAAATAATGTTAATGTAATATAACTGCATGTAACTGTATATAACTGTGTCGCTAAATAGGTGAAGTTGTAGGTAAAGGTTTAGGTTAAGATTTTAGCGTCGAGCGTATGACTGATGGTCTGTATGCTCGTGTAGTAAATTAAAAGTAAAAACTGAGCTACAATCCGATGTTGTGCACCTCACCTATTGTTGCCCCATTGTTACATGTTGCAGCATTGCATTCTGGGGTCTCTCCGCCGCCGCCTATCCAGTTTTTGAAAATTCCCGTGCGCAAACGAACTCTAAAAGCACTAATACTACATTTCTATCGACCCCTTGCTTCTGACAAATTGGGTCTTATGGCACGACATGACACTATGTAACAAGAGGAGAAACCTACTTGAAAACATGGCATCGGAAGACACGTCTCTTTAATTGGGCAGAATACGCAGAATCATCAGTAAGAGACACACCTCCCGATGATGAAGATATTTTGACTGACAATTTTTACACAAATTTGACGTGCTTGCTTTAAACGCACGCAGTCTCTCAGCGAAAATGGCAGCCGTTCACTTTTATGATATTTATTTCAACACAGAATATTGGTTAAATGACTCGATCACTGATGCTATGGTGATCAATGTCCCCAACTTCGAACTTGTGCAACATTATCGGGGTTCCCAAGCAGGGGAAGAGGGGCTGTTGTTTAAACAAGGGGACGTAGCCTTTGTTTGAGTTGCTTTGTCGACAGTGTTGCGGCAATGTCATTCTAGTTAACCGATTCAAAATTTAACTTTTTTCTTGTTACATCCCAAATGGGTTCAATGAAAACAGTGTGATCAAGATGGAAAGTTATATCGTGCCCGTTACCAATTTCTACTAACATCATGGAAGGAGACAAAAATCTCTCTATTGTAGACTGGAAATCAGTAACCTCAAATAAACGAGTTCAATAGGCCTTTCTTGAAATTGTTGCCAATCGTGGTCTTATTCAGTTGGTTTCTGAAACAACTAGAGACAATGATATTCTCGACCTGATCTTCTAAGACGATGATTGTACGATATTTGAATGTTATTTCCTCATGGAACTGGGATCGAGTGACCAAAACATGGTATCTTTTATGCTCCACCAGAACTATTCGCTATTTCTTACCAATCTGAAAAACGTCAAAATAATTTTTCTCTCCTTCAAGACTATTTGAGAAACATTGACTGCGGAGAAGAATTGGGTGGTTTCTCCAAAGTGAACGAGGCATGGGATCACTTTCTCGTTATGATTCGCTATTGTACGATGTTCTGTACCAAATCTCCAACACCCCGAAAGGGAAAAGGAAAGAAAAAGGGAACCTTTCACAGTAAAAAGCTAACCACGCTTAAAAAAAACTGGTCACATGGGGCAGGTAGTGCTTCTTTAAAACAAACATGAGCAGAATTAAATATTCCGAATGCAAAAAAAAAAATTACTGACTATGTCAAAGAACTCGCGCCTATCCAGGAGTCCCATACTTTAAAAGCAGGAAACCTCTGCCCTTTTTCGTTTCTGCAGGCTAAAGACAAATTAAGTCCGGCCGATTCCCCCATCGAGATGGATGGTAAACTTGTAATAAATGCACGTGACAAAGCCGAGGCACAAAACTTAATTTTTCCCAAAATGCTGTGAGTGACAACAGAATTGAAGCTTTTTTCTTGGACATACATGGCAGAGTGAACATCAATGTTCCAATGTCCTGTTCAAACTCACTGATAGTAAGAAAGCTATTTTCCATATGACACCAAGCAATCAAATGGTCTAGGCAACATCTTCGCGTTTTACTATAAACAAATTGGAAACCAAGTTGCTGAGGCCATCCAATACCTTTTTTGTATTTCATTCATCACTGGAATCTTTCCTTTAGATTGGAAAACGGCAATTGTCGTTCCAGTTTTCAAAATGGGGAATCCTCTGACCAAATAAATTACCGCCCGATCTAACTTACATATAAATTTAAATTCAATAAATTTAATATTATGCATAATGACCAATTTGGGTTTAAACCCAGTCGATCTTCGGAACACTATCTTTTGGTTGTGTTTGACAAATGGTCAGAGGCAATTGACCAGGGGATCTAATCAGACATTACACTGTTCGATTTTTAAAATGGCCTTCGAATTGTCATACATTCTAAATTAATTTTCAAACTTAAAAGAAGAGGTTTTAGAGGAAATATGTCCAGTAGATTGAAGCCTTCATTTCAGGTCGTACCCAGTGAACTATTGCGGATCTTGTTCTTTCCAGTTCGTCACCAGTCATTAGTAGTGTTCCTCAAGGGTCAGTTCTGGGACCATTTCTATTTATTCTTTTTTTTTTTGAATGACTTGACCAGCTCAATTTCCAAAGTTTCTCAAGACAAACTTGCCGACAATTTGAAACTACATTCACCAATAATCACTAATAACGAATGACTTAGACTTCAACTTAATACTGTCTCCATCTCCGAATGGTCAAAAACATGGCAACTACCTCTCTAAATTTCAAAATGCTGTAGTTTTACCTCTAGGGAAAAAACGCAGATTTTAACTGTTGTCTTGAGACAACAAAAGGCCACTAAAAGTTAATAAAGTGGTTCTCGGAAACGCCCGCATGTTTTTTTTCCTTAGCTCATGTTACGTTTTTAAAATCTTGGGTCAAAAAAATCAAACTCGCGTCAACATTTTAAACAAACTCCTCCTGGATCCGCTGACAATGCCAGTTTGCGCTCCATTCACGTGATTGCTGTTTGTGTTGATGCTCCTGGTATGCTTGATATTTTCTCGAGACGTGAATTGTGACAAAGTTAGCTTTATATCAAGTAAACGAATCGGCTATGTTGTTGGAAATTTTTCAGGATATCATTAATGAATGTAACTATTGTGGAGATGGGTTTCGTATGCTGCACGATATGCGAGCGTCATCATCACTTTCGTTCTTCTCACGAAAACATGGTTTGACGACTCCATTGAGGACGGTGAACTCCATATCAATAACTAGGTGTTGTATATAGCTGACAGAACTGTAAAACAACATGAGGGTGTGGCTATTTTTGCACAAACTTCTGACTCAGCCTTTTCAGTCAACCGATTTTCTGCTGATTTGGTTGAAGGGATTAGCATTGACTTAATGGTATCCAGCGAAAAATTAACAGTTCATTGCTGCTATCGCAGTGGGAATGAAAGTAACGAAACGAAAGCTATTTTCCATATGACACCAAGCAAATCAATTGGTCTAGGCAACATCTTCGCGTTTTACTATAAACAAATTGGAAACCAATTGCCGAGGCCATCCAACACCTTTTTTGCTCCTTAACTGGCTCTCTTTGCCTAAGGAGAAAAGCTGAATTTGCACTGGGGACTTTAAGTTGCCGACTATACGGTGGGAGAGTGACTCACTTAATGTTGGTGCCACCGATATTGAAAGGGAGTTTTGGATTTTACTCTTTCCAACAATATTGAACAAGTAATCCGGTTTCACACCAGAATTGTGTAGGGACAAAAAACCTTCTGCTCTGGACATCGAGCTCATCTCAGAGGACTTGAACAGTCGGAACCACCATTCTCTTCCACCACTGGCTAAAGAAGATCATGGTGGCATCTGTTGGAGGTACAATGCACAATCTTCATTAACTGTCTCTGTAATGATGGAAAACAACTCAGTACCTGAGTCAAGAAAGACTTCTTTAGAGCAGATTACAAATCCATCAATGGCAGCTCTGAAATGGGATCAGACATTCTTTATTCTTGCCCAGCACTAGCATTGAGGTTGAATGGACTGCGCTGAGAGAAACTATCTACTCCCTTATTAAAAAGTATATCCCAGAGAGGGGGAAATACAATGTGAATATGCACACACACTGGCAGCACTTCTGGCAGCACCTATGGCTGTCCTTTTCTTGAAGTCCAGATCCCAACAGAATGGTAATTGGCAAACGTCACCCCTAGCTACAAAAAGAAAGGAAGTCGAATATCTGCCCTCTACAACAGACTAGTAAGCCTTCTGACTAGCATAAGCAAATGTTGTGAGAAGGTTTCTCTCAGTATTTTTAATGCTGAGCTTATTGACCTAAGAATTGTAGACAGCGCGCAACACGAATTCGTTCCAGGCAGGTCATGCACTACGAACCTTCTTTCAGCAAGAAGCAAGTGGGCATGGCTCTCAATGAGGGATTGGTGGTGGAAGTTTTTTTTTGTGGACGTTGAAAAAGCGTTTGATACCACAGAACACGGCCTTCTTATTGGCAACGTCTGTTCTCGTGGAATTAGTTTAGAGAGGGTAAGTTGATCGAAGCATCCCTGTATGGCAGAGAGCAAAGAGTTGTTGTCAATGGCCTGTAGCTTGCCTGATGCCAGTTACATCAGGAGTACAGCTGGGATCGGTCCTTGAGTCAAAGCTGTTTTCTGTGTACACCACCGAATTTCATCACGATGTGAAGAATGACTGCTGATGATGTGAAATGATCTGCCTCGACAAACGATCACGAAAAAACCTTTTGATTTTCAAGAGGACATTAACAGTCTTCAGTCGTGGTATAACAGTCATGGTGACAGTGGAATAATGCATCTTGGTTCAAAGAACATTGGAACGTTTATTTCCTTGATGTTAAGAAACTCCAACGTTTTGACCTTGGTGTTATTATAGAGGATAACCTTTTATTTCAGTCAGCCGACAATGTGGTGCTGCTGCTGCAGTAGCTAAAAGAATGGCAGGGTTTCTCTTTCGGCGTCTTCCAAAGATTAACCCAAATGAGTTTTCCCGGGTTCACAAACCCTTATCAGACCAATTATTGAGTTCTCAAGTGTGACCTGGGACCCGTGGCTGAGGAAAGACGTAACTTGTTGTAATGGGCGCAGAGGTTATCCTCTCGCCTACTTGTGAAAGACAGGTTTACATACGAAGGTACCTAAGCTGCCTGCTCTTGAACAAAGGAGAGAGAGGGAACGACTTATCGAGTGCTTCAAGATTATGAGAAGACAATACAATATCGATTCTTTAGAATTCTTTAGGCCCGCTACTACTACCAATCTTTGGGGAAACTCCCTGAAGATCCAGAAACCCATGCAAGACTCGATGTAAAAAGTACTTCTTTTCTGGGCGTGTTTTTAATGAATGGAATGCTCTCCCTGATGAGGTGTGTTTGGCAACCACCACAGACAAATGCAAGGCAGCCATTGACAAACATATGCACCACCCGTAATCATCCTGTTCCCTTCCCCCTCCCACTTTTTAATTTTCTCTTCAGCTACAGGTCTCTGGCTTTGCTGTTTCCCCAGTAAAGTAAAGTTGCAAAGACTAAGAATAACTAATACCTTTCATTGCCCTTAAAGTTAAACACGACGGTTTTGGCTGCAGCAGAACTGGGAAAATGGTTTCATTTTAGTATACCTTCCACTTATACACAGTGAACAGAAATCATTGAATGTGTTGAGTGTGGAAAGGCGTTTACACATAAGTCTAATTTATGAAGCCCACCGATTGAATGTAGCGAGTGAGGAAAGGCTCTTCTGAACAAGTTTTATTGAATGTGACACGCAGTTATACATCGCGGAAAGAAATCATTAAAATGTATTGAATGTGGGAAGGCATTTGAAAAAAAGAGTGGTTTATCGCTACATGCAATTATACACAGTGGTTAGAAGCCATTTAAATGTTTCGAGTGAGGACAGGATTTTGCCCAGAACGAGCCTTGCATGACTTTTTTGGCGCTTGAACATTGTCTATTGTAATCTTTGCAATAACCTTTCCAACTTTCCTTGTATGTACTTTGTTGTATGACAATAAATACTTAAGAACGCACACACTTGTATACACAGTTGGAAGAAACCGTTTGAATGTGTTGAGTGCAGAAAGGCTTCGATGGCACAGTATACTTTAACAGTGCATGCACTTGTAGACACTGGAAAGAAAACGTTTGAATGTGATGGTTGTAGAAAGACATTTCTGATGTGCGATGTTTTTTCACTAAGTGGATGTTTGAAACCCACCACCTAATTCATACTGGAGAGAAATCGTCTAAGTATGGCATGTGTGATGCTGCTTTTCCAGAAAGCTGAGATTTGGAAAGACACTGGAATTCATTCTGGAGAGATTCCCGTTTAAATGCTTATTGTGTAGTGCTGCATTTTCACTCGGAAGAGCTTTAATGATACACAGTGAATTTCTTTCTGGAGAGAAGCCGTTTAGATGCGAATTTTGCAACAGAACTTTTACACATACTTTCTGGAGAGAGTAACTGGACTTTTAAGGATACAAAGTCGATTTCGTTCTGGAGAGAAGCCATTTATTTGCTTATTGTGTGGTGCTTCATTTTTACACAAAAGCTTTTGGGCATATGAGTAATTTGAATGTGGCGAGTGTGGCAAAGCCTTTGCAGGAAAAATTAATCCTTCTTTGCACGTTCTTTCACATTGTGGAAAGAACCGATTGATTGTGTTAAGCATGAAGCGTCCCATACATATTCACGTGTGAGGAGTGTGACCTTTGCTGGTTCTTTAAGATATAGCAACATTTATTCTGGTGAGAAGCCGTTTAAATGCTATTTTTGTTATGCTGCTTTTTTTTTATAAGTGGTGAGTTTGACGGGCTAAATGGCTCCTCCATCTGGTAGCTTTCCGACAGTGTCTTGCTGTGATGGTGGTATTGTCACGAGGGCTGCAGGGAAAAAGGCACATATCCTTAGACTCGAGAGCGAATTGTTGACTGCTGAAGATAGTTACCGAGCTTCTTAATATACTGGCTGAGATAGAGAATGCAACGGAAGATAGGAAAGAAGTAGCACCATCAATCGAATTGAGTGAAATGGATCAGTCCACTACAGAAACCTCATTGTTGCAGGATAAAACTATCGAATTGTACCAACGAAAGATTGAGGACCTCACTGCTGGTTTTGAAGCGAAAATTGAAGAGCTAAGGAAGAGGCATGATGATATCTTCAATATCGCTATTAAACGGCACGAGGAGGAAATTGTTGAGCGCGATTGTATCGTGAAGAAATGCAGAGAGGACCTAGACAGTCACTTACTTAACTGCTGCACCAGTCAAGCTGGAGAAGATGTTTCCAGATTACATGTAACCGAGCCATTCCCTGATGGAAGTGAGAATGGAGTTGCTTACCCACTGAGAGAGACAGGCTGCCGAACCTTACCTTTTTGCTTGTGATCTGATTTGTTTTATGTTCACTCATCTTGGCGATTTACCTTGGGAAGAGATGGAAGACATCATCGAAAATCATTTTAGCAGTGAGGAGGTCGTTAAGGCCAAATGCATGATTTACGATGCCATGTCTGATGAGGCGAAGAAGGATGGAGTTGAACCACCACGTAGGAGAACCAGCTCTTGCAACCGTACTAACGTTGTAGCGGAGATTTCCGACATCTACAGTCTGATCATGTGGTATGATGTGTGCGATAGGGAGCATAAAACCTTTGTTTTCGTCCCAGTGAACAACCCACTTTGCTGGCCACCACTTGATGACAATTTTAAGTATGATGCCGATGCAACACGAAAAACCCGTGAACTTGTCAGCTCTATGAAGGAGCAAGTGATCAATTTTCAGAAGACTTGCGAAAACTTTGGTGCGCCTGTTCGCTACAATGATATCGTTGCTATTGTCCGTGACAAGGTTCGTGAAGTGCTCACACAAGCTTCTGAAGAAAGTGCGGGTGAATTGCACACTCTTTCTTCCCGTGTTAGCGCTGTTGAAACTCAGGGAGTGTTTGTTGCCGAGAAACTGAAAGAGGCAGTGGATTTGATTTCTAATGCCTCTCACCTTCGTGCTTCAAAAAGTTTTATGGATTGGCAGTCATTTGGTTCGAACATCGACAATATTGCCAATAATGTTTCTGTACTCAGAGATAGTAACAACCGTCGAGTTGCTTTCTCTGCCCCATCAATTGGTGCTGATGTACCTTCGAATCTGAGCAAAACCGGTTACAGTGACAAATTTTCACTGTGCGGACAAAATAAGAACTGCACCGACAAAATAAGACTGCACCGACCTGTCAACTGAACGGGAAGAGGATAGCAAATAACGACCGTAAGCGTAATGTGCAAACGAGAAAAACTGAAATTCGCCGTGATATTGAAAACACACCTACCGACGACAACCGAAACAGGGTGACTGACCCCATTGGTGCACATGTGGATAACCGGAATAGTCATAGGTGCACCTGAGAAGATTCTTCAAGATAATAGAAACGAGGTTCAATCCCACCCACAGGAGGAAAAAAGAAATACGGAGAAGGACATTAGTGAAAATGCAGATACAAACGACGACATCCAGCACTGGGAGGCCATCAGGGTGGAGCGCTCAAATTTATATTGGCGGTTGTGATGTTGACGTAAGCCCACGCGGTATCTTTCACTATCTGCAGAAGCTCATCATTAGTGAAACCAAAGAAGAATGTAGAATCGTGGTGCGAAAAATTATTAATCACACAGTAAAGAGACCGTGGAACTCTTCTTTCCAAGTTGAGATTCCGCTGCATCTCCCTTAGGAAGCATTGGCCATCAGGTATAAGGGTGAGGCCGTACATGAAACCCCGAGCTAATATATAATTCACTTCTGTTGACGATATTCGTATTTCTTTCTGGAACTGCTGTGGAGCGAAGAGCTCACTGAAACATATCAACGATATTTGTGAAATGAGTGACATTGTACTCCTTCAAGAGACCTGGATGTATGATTTTGAGGAGAGCCTCTTGCATGGTGTCCATCCTGATTTCATGTGCAAGATGTTTAGTTCCATGAACGATGAAGAACCCCCGAGAAGAGGAAGACCGTTTGGCGGCCTGGCTGTCCTTTAGCGGAAAAATACGCTCAAGGTGTGCAACTGTTCTGGATCCTCAGAGAGAAAAATGGAAGATTGTCAATTGTTATGCACCGACCGACTCCAATCAGGAAGAGTGTCATGTGGGGCTTATCGACTTCTGGGATGAGGTTTCTGGATGTATCACCTCTGACGGTGATCTTAAATGTATTGTCGGAGGAGATTTCAATACCAACTACTCGAGGAGCGGCTTCTTCCGTGATTCTCTGGCTGATTTCCTGAGTTCGAATGAGTTCTTTCCTATTGACAATTTTGATGCTCCTGATGACAGGATTAAGTACGTGAGTAATTTTGATGGCTCTGTGTCTTGGTTAGACCACTTCTTTGGTGGTATTGATGTGTTTCAGCTTTCCAGAGATACTTTTGTTTTGAACACCTTCCTCTCCTCGGACCATCTCTTCATTATGGTTACTGTCTCCTTGCCCGATGCTGTACTCGTGAACAAGGGGATTAAGAATTGGATGAAAAGAAGTCCTGGGATTGACTGGAAAAAACATGACCAGACTACTGTCGATGAATACAGAAGTCATCTTGAAAGATGATTTGCTGAAACCGACCCTCCTGATGTGCTCGATTGCACTGATACAGGCTGCACGAACCAGAAGCACCTTTCCGAAATCGATGGTGCTTGTAATTTTATTAACGCTACCCTGATTTGAGCTGATCGACTATGCTCCCTTAACGGGCAGACGAATGGTTGTGGGATGAGAACGCATCAGAAAGGTATCAGCGGTTGGAATGATGTTAGCGAAAAATATAATACTTTCAAGAATGGCCACAATAGTTGGAACAGCAACAGAAGAGAGAAGAGAGGTGCCCTCTTCGAATCTAGGAAAGAGAAGAGGAAGATTTTTAAAGGGGCTGTCAGATGGTGTAAGAAGCACGAAAGGGAGATCAGACTGAGTGATTTTGTTAAAGCGAATAGGAAGCTCACCCCATCTTTGTTTTGGAGCAAAGTGAATGCGGACCGCAGGGGCACCATTATGACGGCTGGCAACATCGATGGCGTTCTCGGTGATAGGAACATTGCTAATCACTGGAGGGACATCCTTACTGCCGATTGTGAGTTAGGGAACGTCTCAAACAGCAAGAATGGCCCCCTGTTTGAAGAAATGCGCAGCACGCCCCCCCCCCCCCCAACAACATGATGAAGATGTGTTCACTCCGTCCGAGGATGCAGTTAATCGTGCTATTTCCTCCCTCAGGAATGGTAAAACGTGTGGCCCCGACGGCATTAAGGCAGAACACATTAAATATGGTGGTCCCATGATGAGGGCTGCTGTGACTGCTGTCACTTTTCGCCACTCATTCACCCCTTCTGTCCTTAAAGACGTTACTGTTGTACCGGTTTTGAAGGGGAAAATGCTCAATCCTTGTGACAGTGGAAGCTATCGTACAATCAATATTACCTCTCCCTGGTCAAAGTTATTTGACCGCATCATTCTGGATAAGACTAACGACTCCCTGAATACCTCGTACTCTCAGTTTGCGTACAAGAAAGCATATTCTACTAATATGGCTGCGAAGATTCTTCAAACCATCATTGAAAAGGGCACCTCACGAGGAGGCTCTGTGTTCGCTTGTTTGGTGGACATTTCTAAAGCTTTCCCCAGTTTACCCAGGGATGCTATCTGGGAGTGCCTTGTCAGGAAGAATATCAAGAAGAACATCATTATGATGCTCCACTCTCAGTATGTCTCGGAAAGTGTCAGATTTAAATGGCTTGAGGCAGTTTCTGAGCCATTCAAGTTTGCTCGGGGAGTGAGACAGGGCAGCCCGTTTTCTGCTGTCCTTTTTACCAACGTCCTTGACGACGTCCTCAAAGGTGCCGAAGGTTTTGAGAAAGTTTGGACAATGAACACCAAAACTGTTTGCTACATCGCGTACGCGGATGACATCATTTGTCTAAACCTTTGCAGAAGCACACTTCAGAAAGCAGTGAACTCTCTCGTCACTAATCTCTGGGATGTGGTGCTCAAATGTAACCTGAACAAAACGAAGTGCATTTGCTTTCGCAGGAAAAACTCCCCTAATTTTTGTATGAGACCAATCACGATTCAAGACGAATACGTTCAATGGGTTGAATAAATTGTTTACCTCGGTTTTATCTTTACCTCCGACCTAAACTGGGACATTCAGGTTAAGATTACCAGGAGTAAGATTGCTAAGCAGTCGAATACTGTCATCGCTACCTTTCGTGATGTGATGAAGACCAACGATCTTTGGAATGTTTTGCAGAGCTGTGCGCTTCATCTCTATGGCATCGAGATGTGTTCCAAGAACTCAAGAACTATCTGGAACGACACTGCAAAAACTTAACATTTGAGTGTTAAGAGAGCCCTTGGGTGGACGAAATTCTCCAGCAACAATTGCGCATGCTACGAGGCTGGATGCCTCACGTTTACTTTGCTGTGCATATGGCGCAAAGTGAATCTTTGGCAGCAGTTAAGGGCGGGGAGTAATGCCCTCTCTGAATGTCTGTTTGGGAGCACCTCTGGTTGGGCAACGGATTTTGGACACGAAATCCACCTTGCTCTTCTCGATGTTGGTAGGTGGTGCAACACTAGACACGGAAATGATGTCAAAAAGGAATTTGAATTAAGTGTCCAAGGTTGTACTGCATTGCATGAAGATGAATGACACCTCATTTTTTTCTTCTCGTCTACTCACCCGAAAAGCTTTCTTTTTTGTGTGAATGGTGAAATGCATCTTTTTGTAAGCCAAAGTTGTTCTTCTTTCTGGAGAGTTGCAGCAATTTTGAATTCTTTGAAATCATTTAAATGCAAAATGTGTAATGTGCTCTCACGCATGTATGTGAATGTACCTAGTTGTACTTGTAATAAATTTATCTTATCTTTATCACTGCATGAAATTATACACAGTGGTTAGAAGCCATTTAAATGTTTCGAGTGTGGACAGACTTTGGCTTACAGGCATTATTTTGATTACACACGCACTTGTACACAGCTGGAAAAAAAACTTTTAAGTGTAACGCTTGTGGAAAGGCTTTTGTACACAAGTCTCATTCAATGGTACACACAATATCTAACCTGTGGAAAGAAACCGTTTAAATGTGGCAAGTGTTATTGACAGTTCAATTGGTATTATTTACAACACTTTTAAGCTTAACTTAGACTTTCTCATTTTACCTAATAGTATTTGGAAAACTCAACTATTGTAGCCTATACTTGTGCTGCAACAAAAGTGGTGGGGCCTACTAGGTTTTGTTTCGGTAAAAAAAATCCCATCGCTAGCATATGAAAAATTGTAAACAAAAAAGTAAAAATAAAATGTCGCTCGCTCACATCATTTTTTTTTATATTACTCCTGAGAACCAGTTAATTAATTTTTAGCAGCCTAAGCCTGGAGGTCGTATCAAATGCTTCAAGGACCTCGGTATCTGGTTTCAAGATGACCTCAAATTTACTACACATTGTGACTACGTCACCACAATAGAGAATTGCGGGGCTGCAATTTTGCAACGCTGCTTTAACTAGGGGAACTCTGAAACCAAATGTTGGGAATTTAAAGTCTCTGTTTGCCTCGTTCTGGAGTATGCACGCCAGCCAGATCTAGTCACCAAGACTTTTGAAAGATATTGATAAAATTGAAGCAGTCCAGAGGAGATATACCAACAAAATTTCCTGGAATATGTACGAAATCTTATTGCGAGTGATATTTTTTCGCTTTAATGTAGACATTTGAAGCCGATCTCATCCTTGCTTTCAAAATTATTTATTGTTTACGCCCAGTCGATTTACCACTCTTTGTGTATGTACTAGGCCTCGAGCCCAGGGAATTCATCTAAAGCTCGTAAATCCCGGGTACAACCAGGCTTGTAGGAGAGCATTTTTTGGTGTGAGAGTGGCTCCTGTATGGAATTCAATTTCTAACGACATTGTTTCGGCACCATCGTTACATATCTTCTGCAAAAAAATTAACACGTGTGATTAAAGGCATACTTAATGCGGCTGAAAATAGTAGTGGTAAAATACGATATTCGGTTACATATATACCCCCCACTTCCGGTCACCTAATAAAAGTGGGGGTAATAATGCACTTCCGGTCACCTGATGAAAAGTGGGGGGG
>JAHWFP010044491.1:7056-26650 GCA_023313725.1 Lithobius niger | reverse complement strand
TCCAGGAAAACTATGTCTCGCCAGATGGTTGACCACTGCACACATATTCTGCAATATTACGTTGCATGCAGTGATCCATCTAACAACTTGAGAAAGATTGTTGAAATCATTATGAAGCTTTACCGCGTAATGTGGTTCACAATAGGAGCAAATATGTCATGTGCGGAAGATGCTCGACATTTGTTTAAGTCGATTATCTTCTCCCGTTATCTCTGTTATTTTTGTTATCTAGTATAGCCAAAAGAATTGCGAAGCCTTAGCTTACATTCCTAATCGTGTTAAATAGAAAGTACTATATAAACAAGCTAAATTTTGGAATCCCGTTAATGTTATGACATTCGTTTCCAAATCATTCTAGACTACCGTAGTTTACTTAAAAAATGCTTGCCGGGCAACAATGCAGGCTCGAGCCAGCAATTAGCCATCGCACACTCCCGCCCCATGCGGCCTATTGTTGGAGCTCTTTCGGCTGCAAAACCTTTTGGCCGCGACTGTACATATAAATTCTGCCCAAAGATTGCGTGGCAGTGAAGTCTCGTGAAGTATTGCACGTACCCCTACTATCAACGTGCGGTTAAATCGCTCAGCGATTCCATTCATAGCTGGTGAGTAGGCATTAGTACGCTGGTATCTTATACCCAACTTACGTAGATAATCACAAAATTCACCTAAACAAAATTCCATACCTCGGTCCATGCGGACACTTGCAATTTTGAGGTTAAATTGTCTTTCACTTCCTGCACGAAAGTCAACAAACGTTTGAAACACGTCGCTTTTCTCAGCGATCGGAAACACCCATGCATAACGAGTATAATCATCAATTATAGTAAGTACGTATCTACAATTACCCAAGGATACCGTGCGCTTTGGTCCCCAAACATCCATGTGAAGGAGCTCGAGAAGCTTCTTACTCTGTATTGCATCAATCTCCTTAAAACTGACTCTAGTCGATTTGGTTACCTTGCATACCTCACACTGAGGAGATTTAGGCTTCACTCCCACTTGTATACCATGTACAACCTTGGAGTTTTGTAAGTTTATCAGGCCCAAATTATGCTGATGACGAAACCTCGAGTGCTATGTTTCCACTGAAACAGACTTATTGGATTTAACTTAATCACCTACATTGATCTTATCAACTTCACTACTTCGTTTAGAGTCCCCCTTCTGATTCTCCTTACTTAAGCCAAAGGAACTCTTACTTGAGTCGAAGGTACAAGCTACAGCTCCATTCACATGTTTTGGTTTGACCTTATGAGACACAACATTGCATACACAATACAACTTGTTTGCGATTCGCTTGTCATACAGTAGGCATGCATTTGCATTATGTAAGTACACACTCATATGTCTCTGAAAAATGTCAATGTGAAGAGACTTATTGATGCAACCAACACTTATGAGATTTTTGCAAAAGGTCGGAATATACAAACCATTTTGTAAGTCAATAGTACATGTAACATCACCGACTTTTACTTGAATGGTTACTTGCCCGATACCAACAATTTTTGATGCGCCTTCACCAAGGCAAACTTGCTTATCTTATCACTGTTGCATATCACTGTTGCAAGTAAATAAACCAATCGCTATTTGTACATATGTGGTGCGTAGCACCGGAATCCAGGTACCAATTGGGATCACCTTGTGTTACGTTTCCAAGAATCTGCGCACTGGGGGTAAAATATGCATCTTCCACACACACACTGCTGAAGAATTGATCTGCTCGTCAATACCAACATAGAAACTGCCGGCGCGGTCGTTAGAGCTGGATGGATCCCCTTTATTTCTTCCCCTACTTGTACCACGTCGAGGATTGCCTCAACTGCTACTTGGGGTTTTCTCGTTTGCTTGAGATGCTAGATGAGGGCAGGCCCTAACCATATGGGATTTTTCACCACAATTGAAGCACGCACGAGTGGAATTTTTACCTTGACGAAATTGTAAGCCTACTTGCTATTGTTCATGAGATGGCGCACGTTTATACACTTTTGGAATAAAGCGAATGCTTTCGCGAACTCGGGATCATCTGAAGCCATCACATTTGATGCAGTTGCAGTAGGCTGCTTCATTTTTAATCTAGAGTATTCTGCTAGAAGTTGCTCCCTAACCTTTGAAGGAATGAAATCTGCATCTTTCCAGTGATAGATCTGTTGGACAGTGTACTCGTACTCTTCGGGCAATTTTCCTAAATATTGGAATGCTACTTCTGTATCTGTACGTGGTGCCTTAATATCAGCTAATTCAGCTGTCTTTTTGTCAACTCTAGCCAAAAATAATGCCAAGGGCTCATTCTGTTCTAATTGTAAACAAAAAATTCACTTCCAAGTTTAGCCTCACGAGCCCTAGACATTTTCTCAAAAATAGTTTTGAGTTTTTCCCACGCTTCATGTGCATCAGACAAGTTTCCTATGACATCCTGCATTCGTGTTTCAACATTAAGGCATATTATTGCCATGACCCTACTCTTGCGATGATTGTATCTGTCCTTCTCCTTTGCTGAGGCTGAAGCAAATAACACTGGTTCAGTTTGGTCCACAAACGACCATAACTCCTTTTCTTGGAGCAGAAAACGACAATAGTTTTTCCAAGATTCATAATTGTTCACAGTTAATTTGGAAATAGCAATTGACCACCCGTCACTCGTCATGTTTACAAACAAAGTTATGCTACACAAGACGCACCACAGAGCTGCCTTCATTTGTCTCAATGTCTAATACCACAAGTAAATATATATTTTCATAAATATATATAAATATATAAAGTTCTAATATATTACACAAATATATTACTTTGTTATGACTAATGAGTGCACTGGAATATTTCCTGCATTTGTCGAAAGGCATTTATGTTCCGTGAATTATCTACAGATTAATGCTGTCGATGTCATTATAGCGGGGGTTGTCAAAATCCACGTGGTGTCTCGTCACTAGTTTAATTTTATTTCTAAGTGTTGGATTTGCTACTAACAAAATACACAACATAACGAGTTCTATTTGAAGCACTGTTAGCAAAATAATTCAATGCTGCGAGCACAAAAGCCAATGCTACGACTGGACGACTAGCGTTCGTTACTACGATAGGCCTAACCAGATCGTTATAACACGTTTTTCCGCTATGACGGAAAACTGAACAAAACTTCGTTAAATGGTCCCACCAAAATGTTAATGTTAGGTTACCATACCGTAATTCTGAAAGTCTCCTTCTTGAAATGACCGACGACACTATCGGCAAAATAATACGCACGTTGCACAAATGTCCGTTTCCCAAAATCACGCACGTCTGCTACCACTGTAGAAAATTTCCTAGCCCTACAAATTACTATTAGCGTGTAAAAGAAGTTCCAGAAGAATACTTAAAGTTCAACTGTTTATTTAACAGTGACATTTTGAAAGTTTCAAGGTTACAACACTTGACCACATGGCTTAAAACAAACATGGCTTTACAACATGACTGCAGTTTGCAGCCCATGCTGCCTGCATCAACACCAGAACGTGAGTGAGCGTTCACTCCAACCGGAAGTTATCTTCCCACTAGGCTAAAGTGCTCTATAAGACGGACGTTTCATTCTACAGGTAACTATAGTGCGTAATTGCCGACCAGGCTTCTCCATTGCTCTTTCCTTAACTGGGGGACAGTACATTTTAGTTTCAGGTGATATATTAACCAACGATATGAATAATATAAAATAAATAAATTCTTTGCTGGGAAGAACCATCTATAGCTAGGCTATGCGTACAACCAATTGATTGTTTGTGGTCTTCAGATCTCATTTATATGCCGTAATAAAACTATTGTTTTCCCTGTCTATAGTGTAATTAAACGTATGTGTCTTAAAATATTCTTCCGTGCTGGAGTAACTCAAATCTTAGACGATTAGTCACCTACATATTAATATGAAGATGCAGGGTTTAAGATCATGTAGACTAATGAGCTGAATGCAATATCACCTACAAGCCTATATTTAACATTTACACGTTAACGTCAAAATTTCTTCCAATTTTCTTCCAGATTTCTTGCAATAATTTCAATTATTCCGAATTAAATTTTGCAACACAACGGAAAACATGCTAAAATATTTGCACGAAAAGTGGAACTGAAACACTTTAGCATGGAGATGCCAGTAAAATCTATAAAAATTGTATACAAAACTTGCCTTTCTAAACCTGCCAATTCTAAACGGATTTAATTTTCATTCTGTGTTTGGAATTCTTAGCGGTTTTACTAGCCTCTTTAGACTGCATACAATGTCCTCATTTGCATGTTTTATGTTTATTAATCCCTTTAGCAATTAAGAAGTTTAAAATTAAAATGTAAATGTTGCCTGCTGTGCGGATTTGAGCAGATATTGCATTCGACACAGTACTTCCAGGTGATATTAAATATTAGATCAAACGGTCTATTTTATGTATATGAAGAGCTCGAACCTGTAGAAAACTGTGAAGCCGTATTCTTCACTATGAAATAGACGACCAAATACAATGTCTCCTTCAGGTCCTTGCATATCTGGCCCTACGAGTAAGCAGGCAGTTCCGACACACTTTCCGAAATACAATTTTGGATGCCACAATTTATGAGCCATCTCTCTGGTCAAACTAATATCAGCATCAGTGGGTTTTTGATTGAGAAGCGTATGGTATGTCCAGTCCACTCTTAATACAAAATCGACGTCAAAATTATGGAAAAGTCAATAAGAATACTGTACGTTATACATAATAATTAAACCATATTCAACTATAATCATCCGCTAATAAAAAGGATATTACGATAAAACATGAATGTCAAACAAAATCAAGTGATTTCAATAAAAACCAGGCTCACAGACAGCTAACGTAACCATTTAGCCAACTCATACATTCATCAGACCATTTTCGAGGTATTTTTCGTCAAGTACAAATAAGAGTCCAAGGACAATTTTTGTACAGCTAAAGCAAACAGCAAATGGGGCAGCCGTTCTTTTGGTTGCCCCATAACAATGGTGTCAACCATTACCACAGGCAACCACCTACGTTGCCTGTGTTTACAGAAAAAAAATGTAGGCATGAACGAGCTGTGTTTGGGGCAAGGACTTTAGAAGTTTCAGTACCAAAAATGTAGGGGTTAGTGACCATGGATGGGCGGTAAGGGAACTTAAGTCAGCAATAAAGCTTCTGTAATCTTAACTACTTGTAACGTGTGATCATTCTGGGATGATTGCGTTTATTTTACCGATGCTTAAAATTAAAAACTATTCCAATAGGAGATTTTTTCTAGTTGTATTATTATGAGCCGAAAATGTGTTTCCTAAACTATTAGTACTTGAAACTAAAATTAGATTCCTCGTGATGCTTCATATAAATAGTCAACACATCGTTTGTTAAAGGAAAAAGTTACGCACCATGTTCTTCATAGACAGTTGCGTCACAAATTTTAGGGCAATTCGGCAATTACTTCTCGCTGGTTCTAATAAGTAAAAGAAGCAATTAATATAGGTGTAAACCGTAAGAACGTAATGGAACACACTCGATATAAAAGTACTATGAATGACACAACCTCAAAACCCGGGAACATACTTGAAGAAATTCAACGTAAATATAGATAATCGTAAAAATTATACAGTATAAAGTATAAAGTACTGTATAAAGTATACAGTAGGAAAATCCCTGTAACTTAAGAACTCAAGTTGTCATGACAAGTGACTGGTTTTAGAAAGCAAAACATACTGCTTGAACATCTGGCCATTCACCAGTAACTCAAGGTATCAGGATAGAGTGATGGACGACCAGGTTTTACTTGCATCTTACCATCGTGTTAGCTTAAATCGTTGGATTGTCCATAACCCGAATTTAGCGCATTTCAGCAGCTTATTACCAGGGGTCCCATGAGGAGCTACGTGCACGCCAGAGCTCTTAAGCTGCTACCAGACTGGTTGCTCGCGGCAGCAACACAACGTGGAATGGTGTAAGAAAGACGTCAAATTCGTCATTAAACGCCACTCTAACCAACCATACGACTGCAGCAGTTTTGATTTGGCTACTCATAGTAACACGTCGTTTCAAATGACGTTTTCTTCTGTTTGGTTCAATCTTTACACTTTCGTTGAACATCATAAAACAGAGATTGTTTGTTTTTCTTGAATTAGGCCCTCAAATGTCTGTGTCTTGTATGCAGTGCGGTAGGCACGAAACCAAAAGGGTAACCAGCATACCCTTTTTTTCCGGTGCCACCTCTATATTAATTTCGAATAAGTCCTTGCGAAGTTCGTGTTACCCATACCAAGCAAGAAATCAAAGCATTTGATACAATCTGGGAGAAATCAGAGAAACTGCAGCTGCAACAATTGCCAAAAAAAAATGAATTGCATAGGTGGAGTCGCATCATTCGACGACTTACAAGATCGTTGAAATGATCAACTCACGAAAGATTCCTTCATATTTTCAGATTGACTTTTCAGATTGACTTTTCAGATTCCCTCATCTTTCGTACTGATTCTGTGCTTGCAACATCTAATTCATTAGATATTAATGTAATTTCAGTGGCGGTTATCATGGCTAGCCCCCCTAACTTAAATAATGCCAACCCGAGCCGATCAATTAGTGCTAGCATGTCACGTCTTAATCCAGGTATGTTTGGATTTTACTTCAAAGTCAGTAACAGCTCTCTGCACTGAGCATAATACCGAATGAAAGACTGAAATTCAGCTAGTGTAGTTTCTCCAGTCAGGAAACTCGCAGCCTCAATCGGAAAAATTGCCTTTGGAAAGATTGCAATCGGAAAAGTCGAAGTCGGAAAAATCGAAATTGGTAAAGTCGCGTACAAAGTTGCAGTCCTTAATAAATTATGCACTGACTTCTACACTTCATAACAAGTAGGCAGAATCATACCCAAAATCAACTTCTTTTCACACTTCTTCTTCAAGTGAAGAATTTAAACGATAGAAGCTGACCAGCACACAGTGAAAATTGGTTGGAATAATGTGGCAGATGCGAGCGAAAAACATGCCTTCCAGGTTAAAGAGACTGGTTTAAAGATGCAACTGGTCACAGTGAAGAAACAGGGTGTCTAATATTTCTGGATGGAGTTCAGAAAACCACTAAAACAAACGTTAAATCATTTTTGGGCATTGTTAACCGTTATCTTCCGATAATATTTTGTAAACAAATTCCTGTAGTCAAGGAAAATGCAGCGGTTCTCCCAAAAAGGTCGTATTATGATTGTGAAGACCTGCGTGTCCTACCATACCACATCCGTCAGTCACAGGTTGTTTTTTTTTTTGACAAGTCTTGACCTAGGAAGTATTTTAGAGAAGGAGACCGGGTTTCAGTTCTGAACATTGTAGGCAAGCTAACGAATGGAGTATGTATGCGTCGTGTTCTGCTACTTGGCTGCGCAATATTGCAGCATTACAGTGAAAAGCTGATCTAAATTAAATCAATAAAATTAAAAAACGAGAATTGGATGCTCACGTAGTCATATACGTGTCGCAATTTCCTATTTGTTTGGCTTAGTTTTACAGCATTCTTTAGTCTTGTCATCCCCTGTCCGTTCATCACTAAGTTGATGAACAGAAAGGAGATGATTTGACTACAGAACGCTGCAAAATTGCCGTCTCTCACCCCCTCCCCCCCCCAAAAAAAAAACGTAGACGAGTGTACGTTAATTGGATTTAACTTCACCAATATCAAAAATATACTATTCGATAACATAAACACATGAAATAAATCCACACATTATTCTTTTTTTTTGTCCTGGAGTCGTAATTTTACAAAGTTTTGTATAATTTTACCTACATTGTATTGAAACTATAAGCGTAATAAAACATTAAATCGCTATGTCGTCTACTTTTTTTTATGAGCAGTGTTCTTCTACGCATATAGTGGTTTAGCTACGTGTCTAATGGTTGAATAGAGCAGTGATGTTTCACGTGGACTAAACACTACAACATCACGCAATTTTTTGTGGAAGTTCCGATACAACCATCGCCAACAATATATTCTGTACTCTTCCGAAATATCTCCATCATTCGACAACTCAAACAAATTCTCGAATACATCGTGCACTACCTCAATGAGGTCGCGTACTTCTTTATTGTCATAATGAGATGCGGATAAAGAAGTTATCGCCTGCTTTCCCCTTGAAAATAACCAACAATCGCTCGGGCCTGTGGCTCTTGACATTGTTAGTCCTAGCAGTCGGTAAACACGCGATAACATAATTATGTTCTCACCTGTTTTGAAGCTTTCAGTCCTCTTGTAACAATAGAGCACGACGGGATCACATCAATGAATAAGGGCTGGGATCAACGGCAGAATGTTGGGACTCGGATTTCCAGCACTCGTTTGTGTTAAATGAAAAATGGAAGAAAACAAACAAATATAATTTTTAAAAAAAGTAAAAGAACAACTTTCAACAATCTCACAACATTGCAACAGCTGCTTTGCAGACGTTGGTTACCATTAAATGAAAAAAAGGAATAAAAAAACTGAATATAATCAATTAAATGAAACCATTTTTGAAAACAACACGCCTGAAACGTCAAAAGAATCGTTCAAAAGTTCATACAACATTGCTACAACTATCAAAATTAAACGTATCTCTTTCCGTTGCTTGTAGCATTGCGTCTTACGAATATTCTTCGTAAAAATGTATTCCACTCGCGCTTACTTGCGCCATTGCGCTCAACAAGTCTGTACGTCGGACTGATAGCTTCAAAACGGGTGAGAAGAAGGATACGCCCGCTTTCCCTACGCTGGAATCCAACAATGGCTCGGGCGCCCTCGACATTTTTAGACCCAGGACTCGGAAAGCGGCCGATTTCAAGACACACGCTAGTGTGTCGCACGCCAAGATAAACGATAACATCCAGATATATATATATATATATGAGCATGGCGACTACTAGACACGTTATGTCTTTATAGCAAAGGTAGTTTGGCTGTATTCAGGCATGTGAGGATAAATAACTATGTGACAGAAAAGGCTGAAACATGTTGGATCGGGAGGCTTTGATCGCCTGACAACATACAATTCACTATTAATGACAGAGCTTACCATTTTCTTGTTGAAAAAACGACGTGAATAACGGTGATATTTGCCTACTACTACTTACTACGTACTACTAACGCTTTTTTTGTATCACGAAAATAAATTCTTCCTTGCAGTGAATAAAGTTGGCTCTTAGCTCATTTTACATGGTATTGCTGTGGAGATGTGCCACTTTCATATGGATCTTTCCAATTGGTCAAGTGGTACAGGGGTTAGGGAGCTCCAAACGACCAAATTGATTGTTTTACATTGTTTTAAACATTGTTTTTATGACAATGCCAAACCGAACATTAAATAAATCCGTGCGTTTTCAGTACTAATAAGGCCGCCCGCGCACTGAGCGGCCTGCGCCAACGAGAATGCTTATGGTGTATGTAGCAACGCGCACTTGGCTGCAGCCACCAGCCTGTCGCCGCGGCCACTGGGATCTCGGGCGGCGTGCAGGCGGATTCATTTTTCACCACGTGATCGAAAATTATCAATGAAAAACGGACGTGGCCGCGCGGCCAGTCGCCGTGTTTTTTGGACGCCACCGACCGTTGGCCGCGCGACCTGGCTGCTCAGTGCGCGGGCGGCCTAAAAAATGATAATCATAAAAAAAATGACTGCTGCCCTAAAAACCTAACAACGGCCCCCCCCCCCCCAAAAAAAAAATGACCTGAAAACTAGATTGCTGTTTCTATCTCAGTAATTGCTAAGAAAAACAATGGATTTCATCAATTTGGACCAAATATATCTTATATCTACCCCAAAACAAAACTTGTTAAGGATTCCCGCCAAGCTTTTCGGCTGTGTGAAGTCGTGATATCAAACGCCAAACTCTTTCGCCAAGCTAATCCCATCGACTAATACTTCAACTGAATAATTGAAAATTGCGCAGTAAGCAATTTTCATGTATTTCATTTAACCTTCGAACTATTACTCGGTGGGATTAGATTTGCTAAAGAGCTTGGTGTTTGATATCACGATTTCACACAGCCGAAAAGCTTAGCGGGAATCCTTAACAAGTTTTGTTTAGGGGTAGATCTTATACTACTCCCTTTCATCCGATAACGGTGTTTCAGATCAGCGCTGCTACACAAAACGAATGTAGGGTAATAAGTCAGTTTTATTATTATTATTATTTATTTATTGAAACAGGAAATCGGTCCGCGACCACGCATCTTGTACTAAAACTAGTACAAACCAGGTAGCACAGCAAAATATAAATTAGTACAACAAATCACGACAGCAAAACATTACATTCTTGAAAGTACCCGTTCACCACGCAAAACCAATTCCACATGCCCCAGACAAAACCACACAACAACATGGTCCAGCGTGAAGGAAGGAGAAGATGGTGAGGCAGTGTCCGTCTTATATCATGATTCCTGAAGTCCGTGTAAACCGCACCACAGCCTTCAGTCTGCTAATAGGCGCGCGACCACCAGAAAGGGATGGGAAACCACCAACCGTGGGGTGTGCCTGAAAGTGGGACGCCGGTGCCAGCCGATGTTGCTGGAGAACAGGACAGAGAGGCATAGCATTGATTTTGGGCCGATGGACCGATGTAAGCAATTTAATGCACACTTTTGCTATAGTGTGACTCATCTATTTGCAATTGACTGGTTTCAGCGCACTGCAAATATGCTCTCAATGAAAAAATTAATTGGTTCCGCAAAGTTATTGTAATATTTTCCATTTTCTTGTATGATTTTCGTTTTTCCTGGAACGATCAAATTTTCACATTAAAATAATGCATTTTCGCATATTTGAGCGTAAAGAAAATTAGTTTAAAGCGTTTAAAGTACGTGAAAGGCCAGCCTATTTTAACTTACTTTTCCACTTTTTGGTAGCGCTGCCGTTACGTCCCTTAGATCCATCGTAAAGGAAAAACAAGCCAAAAAATGGAAATCATACTCTGAAATAACGTCGTTCAATAAGGCTCCTTTATGCACTTACGTTTAAGTGGCATGACCCGGTTTCGAAGAGGCAACATCAAATCTGGGGAAGAATTGAATTACCAGTTTGATTCCCGGTTACGCCACTTCGACAAAACCTAAGTGCATAAGGATGGTGTTACGTTATTTCTAGTGTATGATTTTCACTGTTTGGCTTGCTTTACACTTCCCTGTATATAATGTACATCGCTTTGTGAATATTTATTTAGATCCATAGTACACAATTATCGTACAAAACAAATTTCACGGGTTTTAATGATTATGAAAAGATTTAGAAATAACCTTAAATACCTACCCACATCATATACTCTTGCGGCGTTTTGCCTGGTGAGGTTTCTTATGGGAGCACGGTAACTAGAGTAGTTGTTTGGTATCAGTTTACTGAACCACTCGTTCGATCTAAAACGGCAGATCAGTTCCATTTAATGAATAAATTTCCAACATAAACAGGCTCTGGATATACTGTTATCAATAGCTTCGTACATTATTTTGTGTTTAATTTTTATTTTTTATTTATTTATTTTTTGCTAGAAATATAACAGGGCGCACATGTGGATATTCTGTTAGATACAGATGAAACTATGATAAACAATCACGTACTCGACACACTATTATTTACTAAACTTATTTCCTAGGTTATGTAAGTATATAGTTTAGTTCGTAAAATGGGAGATAGCGTTTGCCAAGGCTAAAAGTGTACAATAGCAGGGATGAATACCAGGTAAATCAGATATTACACAAGGTGAGTCAACTAAGGTATTACTTTATGTTAGGTTACTTGAGTGGGTTGCACCATTATCAAGTTAAAGTGATGGCTATGTAACTGTAGGTTGCATAAACAGACGATCAAGGGCCGGTTGCACCAACAATAGTTAAATTTAACGGTCGTTGAAACAGCGAGTTATCTGTCTGTTTCTTGCAAAAACTCAAGTTAATCTGTAATCGCTGGTCAACCTCAGTTACCACAGTGTCCTAATGATACGTCAATGTGTCCTCATGCTATCTCAGTGTCTTAATGCTATACTTCCAAGTGCAAATTCGCGATTTGGCAGAGGCACACAAACACCCCCTACTAATGAAACATTAGCAACTGCAACGTTACACTGGGTGATAGGGTCAGACACTCGTTCAAATGCATCTTAACTGGCTAATTATAACTGGTAATTACTTAACCGTCGATTTAACTGACGTTAAATGGAAGCCTGATGCCATTCTGACATGTGAGCGGCCTGTCATAATTTTCATTATTTTAAATTTATTTGTTGAACGTGGTGCTTTTCAATTTTAAAATTAAAGTTAATTGATGTTTATTGTCGAACCACATCACTGTACGACAAGTTTCTTTGCTGGTTTTTAACTGACGATTTATACCTCTTCCCTTCTTTCAAAGTGTGCTGGCGTCGCAGAAAATACAATACTCACCTGCGGTTCTCTACTCGTGTTTGGGCATTGTTGCTTGATTTCAAATGGCTAACCACCTTCAAAAAACGAAAATGTGAATAGCCCATTCAGACAACTAATATAAGCTTTTCGTGTCTTGCATTGTTGCTGTGGTCTGATGAAAATTGTTCTTTCCTCCCCCACCCACTTGCCCGCATTTAAAGCCTAACAACAAGCCCCCTACCCCCAAATTCTTTTTTCGAAAACGATCAAAAAAACATGGCTACAAAAAGCTGCTCTTCAACTTGAGCACCCCAGGACTTTTAAAAAAAAAAAAACCATAGATTTGTGTGTTTCATAGAGCCGATGACATTTCAGTCAGTTCAGTTTATACTTCTCCCATGCTTTATCCATTTGCAGCGTCGTCACCGGCTTGGCTTGGTGTTTTTATTTATGTTTCTGTAGTTTTAGAAGAAGTTATACCATGAGCTCTTTTTCGTTTTTTGGGATGTTTGGGTTCTGTTTACGCTCAAATACCCGTTTTCTGTAAAATACGTAGCTTATGCTTCTGCTTCCGTTAGCAACGTCATCTTGGATATATACTAAAACCCTGGGGGAAATTGGCATGAGGCTTCATTATTTACTTCAAGTTAATTTGCTTTGCGGTTAGTTGGAGCAACCGAAATGACTGTTATTCCTAACTTACAATTACTTGGCCATCGCTTTAACTCTCATACATGCAACCGGCCCTTGTAGGATAATTTCACACTTTGTTACTTTTTAGTGGAATCAGTGATAAAACTAATACGGTACTTGAGCACACTGGAATACACATTTAGATGACTAATTTTCCTTTCGTTTTGTAAACATATTATGTAACCCTTGTCGGATAAATCAGACTTTGTTACTTTTCAGTGGAATCAGCGACAAAGCTAATGCATTACTTGAGCATACGGAAATACGAACTTGCATGCAAGGGCTCTAAGCTAAACTTGGATCGATGAATAATTTCCGTTTCATTCTGTAAAGATATTATGTAACCCTTTATGTAACTTCACATTTCTTCCCGCATGCTGACCACAAAGTTTCACACACACCACGTCTTCCTTCCCAATTTGTCAAAATTTACAGCCTCCTTGGAAAGGAAGGGGGAGGGGGGCTGATATGATTGCCAAGAAGTTTTACACTTCCGAATATAAAATGTGCTTCGTCGTGAATAGCAATATATATGGATGTGAAATCAAATTTATCAGCAAATTGTGCCTGATCAAACTGCACTGGCCTAAAGCAAACGACCTATGAATCTATAGGTCAGTGAGTGAAATCGGTCACAATTTTCCTTTGGTAAAGGATGCAAACTTCACCCACCAAACCATGGTGATATTTTTCCCTACATTAATTCTTTTAACACTTCGTTAAATTTTGTAGTGTTTTTTGGTTCCAATCATCTTGGAAGTATTTTTGGTGACATCATTGTTATTAGTATGTCATCTTTAGAGACTCACGACTTGATGAAACAATTTCTTGGTAGTAGCCAAGATCTGAAGGAAGAACTTGCTGAAAATGTTACATTTGTTTGCAGTGCCAATTTTTAGTCTGAATGCTACCATGTGTACGGAACTGGATGGTTGGATAGAACAACTGTAGGTATATTGTATTACTCAAACGTTATTCTCAAATTGGAGACGATGGGCTAAATTTAGTTTTTAATCTTTTGGGCCATGGGCCAACAGTTTGGGTGGGTCATATTCATCGTGTGTCAGCCTTCGATTGGTCCAGATGGCCACAGCACTGTGCCAGTACCAGTTGCTCCTGAAGCCCAGAATAGCCTGACGGAATATGATGGGAAACATGACTTCCTCATGCTCACAAGAACATGCCTTGCGAAGTTCTGACTTACACCCATCAGTGAAGCACTGTCGATAACCAACATACCAATAACACAGCCATTGGAACTCCTGAAAGTACCTTGCTGGTGGTGTGGAACTTTTCGGGAGGGCTGTCAGAAGAAATATGAAAATGCCACTTCGACACACCGAGGAGCCACTGGTATGTCCCCAAGCCTTAAAAAGTGGAGCATATCAACAGTAATTCCCAACCGGACTGCTGCAGCCTGTCACGTAAGTCAACCTTGCCACCCAGCATCTGCCATTCTGCAAGTCTAAACCAAAAACCATAGACCAAGCAAGGTTGAATTGCACAGATCTCAATCGCACAGCATACTGAATTCGTTACCTGCTGCCAACAAATTGCCAAAAGGTAACTTCCGAGTTTTCAGTATAGAGGCTGACCAATGGAAATGTCCGAAATGCCCCAATAGCCAAACGCAGACCACTGTGGTACACAGGTTCTAACATTTAGATATTCTAGTCACTAGCAGAATCATAAACCGTGCAAGTATAATCAATCTTGCTGAGGGCAAGGGCTCGGTAGAGGCACAGCATGACAGTGCAGTGTGCACTCCATGAAGTGCCCGACAGAACCCGTAAGATGTTTGCCACCCTCCCACACTGTCTCTGTTAGATGGTGCACAGTCTGCTACTGCCAATGTTACTGGTCCTGCTACCGCTACCATCCCGATGTGCGGATGCTAGTTGCTTTACCACTTCTGTGGTACTATGTAATAATGAAGTGACAGGGTTAGAAATTGGGCAATACAGTATGAGGGCAATTGCCCTTATATTATTTCATGATTAATGAAAAAATATCGCTAAAGAGTTCATTCTATTTCTTCGTGTTTTGGTTCAAGAATACCTCTTCTAGCAACGCAATATAATTGCTTTACATGCTCTTATTAATAATTACCTCAGATTCCAACATAAAATAAATTAACCCTTGAAATCTGTGGGAATCAAACGAATTTGCCCCCCAAAAGGGGTAGGGGATTGACAAGACTGTCGTTTCCACCTACGCAGTTGGAGTTGTCCCGGCACCGATCTCCGTAGTGATTATAGCTCAGTGGATATGCTAATGTAGGGGGAGAAAGAGTCAGGACGGTTGCATACCCCCTCAGAGTCCGGGATCGAAGCCGTCTGGTTACGTCGCCAACAACTGATCAGTGCCAGGAAGTAAAACTAGTTAGTAGTAAAAAACGTATGACAACCCATGACGGCAAATCTTGGTTTATTCTGGTTATTCATTGTGACGACGTCGTCACATGGGAGTAAAAATTCTAGAAAAAGTTTAAAGCCCTAGAAGACAATCTTCTTTACATGGTTGTGGGCTCTACTGTGTCAATCAGGGTTCCTGATTCTACGTTAGTTAGAACATGGTAAAAACAGTCGGCAGTAGAATTTCAAGGCCAAACATGGCGGAAATTCTGCTGATGGGTCTTAATGTTTTGAACCGTTCGACAGCTCGGCTCAGTGAAGAAGGAAGCTTAATAATAGCTTAACAGAGAATACAACGTGATTACGCTAAGCATTGTCGGCCCGCAAGGACACGTGCGTTTGTCATTTACTTTGAATTAATCGCCTTACACTCTGGCATATCCACACATGACGCAACAACAGTGGAAACGTGTGAAGAGGTGCAACCTCATTACAACAGCCCTGTGACGTAACATAACAATTCTCGTCACAACCCCCCCCCCCCCCCGTGATGTTGTGGCGGTTCACAGGTTTACACATCACAAACGTTGCCCTTTTTAACTTTAAAGGTGTGACATCCACGTAAAACACAATATGATGGATGTTTACCATCTACCTTATGGCGGACATTTATCCTCAATATTTTTCAGATATCAGTCACCATTCTATGACCAACGTCCCACATTAGTAGAGTGTGGTTTCGACCAACATCATCTGTACATAAAAGGAAAGGGAAGACCAATAATCTCTAAGTTAAAGGTAATAGGGTTAATTGGTTTGCCGCCTTATACAAACAATGTTAAACAATGTTAATAAAACAAGTGTTGTTAGTTAATTGAACACACTTATGAGCTACTGGGAGGTGTTAAGGTGTGTTACCAACCAGACCCAAAGTTGACATGAAAGTTAGCATACGTTTAGATGAAACGTGTTAGGTTAACATATCGGGCACAATGTCCTCTGTAGGTTTATATTCCAAACGGATGTCGCCTAATGCCACGTGGTCCCGGAGGAACCACAACTTCCTTACGTAATGTTTGGATCTAGCTGAAAGGTCTAAATTCTTAACCAAGCTGATAAGTGATTGGCTATCAGTCAAAATAGGGACTGGTTTTTGGCAGCTATCTATGCCTAACTCCTGACATATGCCTATAGCCCAGAGGATTTCTCGTGTACACTCTGTCACTTCCATCATTTCTGACTCCATGCTGCTCAGACAGGCCATGGTTTGTTTCTGGGCTTTCCAGAAAATAGTACTGCCGAGCAGATGGACCAAGTACCCGGAGAAACCTTTCCCATCACACGTAGTCCCCCATGAGGCGTCACTCATACCGACCAAGGCTGTTTTTGTTCCATGGGAATAGTAATCTCCAGAGCTTCGTGGTTTTTAAATATTTTAGCACCCGTAGTGCGGCGTCCATATGGGCAGAGTTGGGGGAATGGTTGTACCGTGACAAAGTGCAGACGGAAAAAGCTATATCGGGTCTACTACCCTGTGCAATGTACTGAAGTGAACCAATAAGGGACTGATACTGAGTTAGGTCCGCAGGGGGCGAATCGTTGCAATCGTCTATCCTTTGGGAAAGTAGGCCAGGTGTTTTAACTGGTTTCGCCTCTGTCAGACCGTAACTAGTTACCAACTTATCGATATATTTTATTTGGGACATGGAGATCCCTAATTCCGTAGTTTCCACCAAATAACCTAAGTATAAACTATGGGAGCTATCCACTACAGTAAAATGTTGGTTAATTGCCTGTATTATACGCACGGCAAGCGGTTCGTCAGCGATAGTCATGAAATCGTCAACATGGGCCGTGAGGACAAAGAACATCCCATCTTCAAAAGTGTAGAATACACAAGGATCACTCGACAAGCGTTTAAGGCCTACTCGGACGTTACATAACGATTCCCGTCACAAAATCAGTTAAACGTAGATATTAATACATTAATACAAACCCACCATAAAAAGTCAAAAAAAAACATATGTATAATTCCACAGATGTCAGGCAGCTGCAGGCAACATCTGCAGCAATGCAGCAAAGCAAAATCGCAACAATTAAAAGTAACGTTTTTTTTTTCATTCTCCGTGGGTGTGTTATGTCTTTGCTCCGATACGTTGTTAATTTCTGGACTCGAAATTGGCAGCTAGAAATGATAAAATGGCTAATTTATTTCGTAGATGCGGGCTTTCAGAGCTGAAGCTGAATAGTTTCAAAGTGGGTAGTAACAATCACTAAATGCGTAATCGTTCATACCTTCGGAAAATTTAAATAAAATGACTTGTAACAATTTGGTGATGCACGTCGCAAATGTGTCATCATTGGTGGGCTAAAGGCTTGGACTTGTTTCACAAACACGTATTTTTTTATATTTTTGGTGGAGCGAAGTGAACGAAATCAGAGTTTGTTAGCGATGTGCACAAAAAAAATGCGCTGAAAGAAATTAAGACTCGTGGGTAAATAATCATCTTCATCTTCATATGTCGGTTCAGGGTACGCGCCCGGATCAGGGTACGCGCTGATTGGTTTTGGGTGGATACTACAACTTTCTAGAAACTTGGTGTTTCTTATTACTGTTATTGGTTATGGGTGGATACATAAACTTTCTAAGCACCTGTTGTCTCTTACTACTGTTGTTGGTTTTGGGTGCATTTTACAACTTTCTAGAAACTTGGTTGACTTACTACTGTTGTTGGTTTGGCGTATGGCTATCATAACTTTCTAGAAACCTTGTGTTTCTCCCTACTGTTGGAAACTTTAAGCAAATCATCATCATTATCTTTATTATGTAAGTGTATGGAGTCCGAGTCAGTGAATGCGCTGATTGGGTGACCAAAGCGAACGAAAAGCAGCATCAGTGTGTGCTAAAAAACACAGACGAGATAAATGCCTTCCTCAACAAAACATGAGATCAAACCGCACCAAAGTTGCTAACGATGCAACATACACCACCCATGCGTAGCACGTGCTTCAGCTAGTGAATAAGTAATTGGAATGTTTGAATTCGAGATATGCGTGCCCTATACGTCATTTATAGTACATAATTCGACTGTTGGATTATTACTGATGTAGGCCTACCTGAATTTCTGTTGTAAACATCACACAATTGGAAAATGTACTTACAATGCGAGAAATCGTTTTGAGAATAAAAAGAATTAAATCGACATACAAAACTAGCTGTAGCTTACACAGATATAAAGGTAACACAGGAGCACACTATCGAAAATGGTTCACAAAAAACAATTGCTAAAATTCGGTAAGCCTTGTTCAGGACTTATATTTTATTCAGATAACTTGATCGGGTTTCGAACCAATGAATTACGGATCATTGCAAGTGATCCATATCATCTGAACTAGTCATCTGAGGGTTCAGAGGAAAGAAAGGTCTTGCAGTGATCTATAATCCGATAATCCGATATAATCCGATATAATCCCATCGAAATATAAGCCCGTAACAATGACTCAGCGAATCTTTAGTTAAAGAATATCTTAAAACTCCTCGGTCACCCTCGTAGTGTTTGAAAAAATAAAGATAGAAATACGAAAACATTGTGTGTGTGTGTTGGTCAGGGAGATCTACCATTTGGTATGATGCGAAGTCGTGCCCTACACACGAAGTACTTATTAAAAAATCCTGTATGAAATGGCAGTCAAGTAACATTCCAATGGAAAGTTCTAGAAACAAGAAAAATATTAGCATTGGATCGCGTCGATAAAATAATGTCAATCACGTTCCATATGGCGACCATTTATGGGTGTAAATGCACCAATCCACCCCAGCTTCATAAATCCACCTCTAACTGATTTAAAAAAGTCAGACAAGAGACAGAACAGTCCGTTCGATCTTCGCTTCATCATTGAAATAAGAAACCGTTATGTTGTCTGTGGAAGGGTAAGTTGAAAGTCACCTTCCCTTCCTTCCTAAAAAAATCTAGAAAATAAAACTTCCGCAAATCGATATGGTAGAGAACATCGAACCGACTATTTTGACCTTTGTCTGACCTTTCTAAGTAAGTTAGAGCTGGACTTACAAAGCTGGGGATGACACATAGTATACAACTGCACACTGAAATGGTCGCCGTATTAGAAGTGGTTGAGATTATGAACGAGGTTTGAATGTTAATGATTTCCTTGTTTTAAGACTTTTTTTTATGTGTTACTTGA
>JAHWFP010044489.1:36012-54158 GCA_023313725.1 Lithobius niger | reverse complement strand
TTAAATAGGCGGTTGTGTATTAGAACTAAAATTTTGCATTCTTTTTTTACAGTCGAATTTACACCTTGTTTCAAATAACTTCATTGTACCTCATATACAAGCATATTTTATTGTACTTCATGGGGTATTTTTGTAACACAATAAATCGAAAAAATCGAAAAAATAATAATAAGTATTATTATTATTATTAAAATGTGAGGCAAAATTATCTTGGAAAAGCCTCCTTTATACCGTTCGTGAAAATACGTTTAATTTGTGATGTATTGCCGCATACCTTTAACAAACTGGAAACATATAGTATACGTATTATACAGTATGTCCCAGAAGTCCCGTCCATCCAATGTGGACATATCCAATACTGGATATGAGTTGTTAATAACACCGTACACATATAGGAAATGACCTACGGCGAATCCGATGATGGTTCCCAAACTGACCTTGGAGGTCGTCTTTAAGGTCATCCAAAATTTATCTCCTAAACTATTCAAGATACGGGCATAAAGTAAATTAGAAAGTTGTTTGGGATTATAACACAAGGCCAACAAAGAAAAGAGAGTTGAAATCGCGCCGTAAACACGGAAAATACGGGCAAAACAACTCGGACCCTGCAGGGGAGTCAACCAAGGGGCAGCGATAAGCCCAGACAATGATAAAATACAGTTACACTGTTATTTCGCAGCCTTTAATTAGGTTTAAAGGTGTTTTGAGGCAAAAATTAGGAAGAAAACAATCCATCCAGCAAGCATGGAACGAACTGAAGCTGAAAACGTAGGCTCGCTGAAAATGGATATCTAGAAGGTGCACTATAATCAGAACACCAATCGATACGCAGGAAAAAATACACGTATATTTTTTACTAATGAATACAAGTTTCCTTCATAACGTTAAGGTGATAATACAAATACGATAATGCTGAACAAATTAAAAAAGATAAAGCAAATGATCCCATAGCAGATAATTTATTGTGGTTTTGCACTTAGTGGTGCACCTTACCGATAGCCGCTCGGAGCAGAGGGGAGCAGTACTCAAAGTTTGCGGAGCTTTCTCATTATGTTTTAAAACTTGCACGAGCGGTTTCTTTGATCCATTAAAAGAAAGCTATTTATATTGTGGAGTCGTCACTTGTGTGCTCCACAATGGCAGCCATCAATTTCATGTCAATATGTTAACCCTACCAAGATACCCCTTTAACTACTAATAGGCTCTTCTATAATTATATATTGTATTAAGTTGCATCACATGACTTCCTGTTATAATTGTATTTAAAGAGAAGTAAACAGGAAGTTCGCTGTCTTATCAGCTGTAGCCTACACTCTGGTAGTCCGTGTGTTTATTACCATTGGTGCCCACGCTGGGCTAAGGTGTGTCCCCGCCTAGGACATCACATATATCGTTCCCAATTTTGGGGGCACTAAACTTCATTGGGTGTGGGGAGGGAGGGGGAAGCACGTTCCAATGGTCCCCCTTTCCCCGCGCTTTCGCCCCTGCTTTCACACAATTACCGAAATCAGGCACAGGATTTTCTCTAGTCGATCGTTAGTGCTTCAGTACACAACCACGTGATGATGCCACAAGTGATTGCTTATCGCTGCCCCTTGATTGGCTCCCCTGCAGTGTCCAAGTTGTATTGCCCGTTTCTTCCGTGTTTGCGGCGCGATTTCAGTTTTGTTTCCTTTGTTGAACTTGTGGTATCATTCCAAACAACTTTCAAATTTACTTTATGCCAGCATCTTGAATAGTTTAGGAGATGTGTTTTGGATGATCTTGAAAACGGCCTCCAAGGTAAGTTTGGGAACTATTACCGGATTCGCCATAGGTGATTTGATTTCCTATACGAGTACGTTGTTATTAACGACTCATATCCAGTATACAGCCTTTTATTTTCGGTAGACGGGACTTGTGGGACATACTGTATAATTATAAACTGGCAAATATCTTTCAGCGATGGAGATTGGTGAATAAAAGAGCCTTAAAAGTACACCAATATGATTTTGAGGAACGCTAAGTAATTTTGACCGCGCCACGGAATCAACTGCCGTACCTATCCGCCACGCGAGCGGGAGGGAGGTCAAAAAATAAAAGTCAATTCTTTACAGCTTTTCAATCCTACAATACGACCTCCTTCTTCAGTTCCTTTTCAGGTTGCCAACCCCCCCACCTCGACCCCCTTTGAAAGCTTTTCAAGCTTTTTTGCACCCGAACCTTTGGAGACGTGGATGGGGGAGGGGGAAGAAGGGAAGTTTTGATGGGTCTTGGGTTTCGCTAACCCTTTCATTCCGCAACACAGCCATTCCATTGGGGCAAGGTGACGAGTGGTCAGTTGACTGTGAGGGCTGCCAAAAAAAATGCTGACACAAAGGACTGTCTGTCTATCACGGTTTGTCTTCTTCTTTTGGAAGGTGCCGTGAGTGGTAGGGAGGGTTGGGGGATTAAATAGTTGGCAAAAACGCAGTTTAAGACAGACGCCCGAATCTTAAAGGAGGAGGATTACTTACTTTAAGATCACGTTCGTGACCTGGACTCTAGGGTGGAGTGAAAAAACGTTTTTTTGGGGGGGATTTCCTGATAGGCAGGGTGTGGAAAAGTGGCCTTTCGGCATCACTGTCACACACATAAAAATTCATTCATTCTGGGGGTCATGTCTTAAAGCGGATTCCCAAACTCGCGCTTACGCTTATGTCTACGCTTACGTAGGGTCGTTGTCATGTAAACCATGCCCTCCAGGCTTCGCGTGACGCGACGCTGAGACACTGGTACGTAAACGTTCAGTTTTCGCAGAGAGCAAATTATTAATAAGCCGTGCGCTCAGCCCCGCGTTGGCCAATCACAAAGAGGGATGCACGTGACGCTGTACCATCACGGCGCCTGGTCTTCGCTCGGCGATATGTACCGATCACAGTGAATAATGTGTGTGTTCTTAAATTCAGGACAATTATCGAGTCACAAATACGTTGACGTGATGCAAAATTATAACATTAGGCGATAACATGGGTTTAAAACTACGTGGACAAGAGTTAAACTTTAAGTTTTAGACATTTCAGCTGGTGATTGCCGGCCGATCGCTTGCCAACGGCCTTACTCGATCGCTGGATATGCATTTGCTTATTCGGTTCAGTCGCTAATTTTGTCTCTTACTCCTCGATTGTTTATTTCTTTGAAGACGGTTGCTTGCCAGCTATTTGTTTAAATGCACAATAGCCTTTTTTTGATTACAATAATCAAAATGCTCGATTTTAGTTATTGTGTGGGCTCGTTTGTTGCTGGACCGTGTGCTACGCTATTGGCTGACGTTGTCCGGTCGACGCAAGGATCAACGCTGAAGTGGGAATGACTGCATATACGCACAGTACGTAAACATAAACGTAAGCATAAACGTACACACTCATGTGGGTAGAGGCCTTTAAAAAGTACACCCACATTTCGCCGACTCCCGGTTCGCCGAATTTCAGTAAAGATATACTTCCGTTTCGCCGATCGTAAGAAATAAAAAGTTCCTTCGCAGTTAGCTAAAGGCATAGCCTTACTTGACCACTTTAAGAAACATTATTCGCCACAATTTGCAGCTTAGTTACTTAAACAGTGGAGTAACAATTTAAGATGAATCAAGTGTACAATTATTTGTGCGTTGACGCACAGCCACCTACAGTAAAGGCCGTATCATCTTTGCCTGCAACAATGCTCCGCAAAACGGCGAATCAAATAACGAAGCGGCAAGTTTGCCAAGTGGCGTCATATGTTGACAGAATTTGGAACCCTGGTCGGTTAGTTTGAAATTTCGCCGCTTGATGTAGAGATGGCAGCACCTAGCAAACTTGCGCTTCCTTCTATGTCAATGGATAATTTTACTTGCCTAATTTTTCTTGATCTGATCCGGCCTTTACTGTAGGTGGCTGTGGTTGACGGCACTAAAATAATGTGAGAGTCGGCGAAACGGGATCATATCTTTACTGAATCGGGAGTCAGTGAAACTACAGTGTACCGTCTTGAAGGGGGTTTGTCACCAAATGACAAGCTGCAGCATATACAGAGCCATTTGCCGCGATCTAATTCTGTCTAGCCCTTTTACTTTCAACAGGCGAAGAAACACATAAATAAATTTCTTTTTAGACACAACAAACAATCCACGTGCCTTCTTAATTATTATTAAGTGTAAAATTTGTGTACCCAAGTGCACCAAAGGCAAGCGGTAAAGTTAAGGCTAACGACATCACGGGTGCTTTTTTTTTTTCATATATATATCGACCGTTTTGAAACGAAGATTTTGAACCGCTAGATGGGCGCCATATCTAGTGACAGTGATATTGTTAACGTTGACCGCTTGCTTCCTGGTGCACGAGGGCGCGCCAACTTTACATTCAATAATTATTGTGTACGCGGTTTATCTTGAATCCAGAAGGTATTTTATGAACGGCTACGTTTTCCTGGAGGGGGCGTGATTTCGACGGCCGCCATTGTTTTTGTAACCATCTTGGATATCAACAAGGCACTCTGCTACCAAAAACATACAATTGATTATCTGTGCCGTTCTGAGGCGAACTCAAGATAGGCCGCGGACATTATAAGGAGACACGTGGCTAGTTTTTCTGTGAAAAAAGAAATTTCTTTACGCTTTCCTTCGCTTGTTGGAGTGCTACGTAGAACTAAATAATGGTAGACAGTGCTGTAGTTGCTGCATCATGTCATTCGGTGAAGAGGCACCTTTAAAGGTGCCTTTTCACTTTTTCAGCTTCCAGATGCAGCGACGTAGAATCTTCGAGCAATATAACGTAAATAATGAAAAATAAAAAAATGGAACGACACTATTCGCAGCAGCGCCGCGATTTTCATAACTAAAACGAGATCACGTGACCCACATCAGCCTATTGAGTGACGGAGAATCTGGAACGTAGATGCTGCGTTTAGAATATGGGCAACGCTATCGAAATGGGGAACGGGCGCCTTTAAGGTGCCCCCGGGGCCTTTCGAGTTTGACATTGAACGGCTACGGGTCGAACGGCAAAAAAAAAACCAAAAAAAACCGGTAAAATTGTGATTTGATTGGTTTAAAATTTAATTTTTAATATTATTTCATTTGGCATTTACGATAAATAAAAAGCCAAGAGGTTCACGAACATAAATAAAAAAAAAGCATTACGGTTCGAGACACATTGGTTTCGTTCTTTTACTTTGCTTTCGTTTTCTTTCATTTTGGTTTCGTTATGTTTCAAATTGCTTTAGTTTCTTTGCAGTTTGGTTTCGGTTCTTTTCATTTTGCTTAGTTGACAGCTAATTTTACAAATCTTAAAGTCAAATCAAATTAAACAGAAAATGCTAAAGGTAATTTACAGAAAATAAATTAAGATGTAGGTTTAAAAAGTATTAAATTAGTGATTTTAATTTAATACTTTTAAATTAAAAGTATTAAATTAAATGATTTTTTTAATTAATGATTTTAATACACATTCATACCAGTAATATCCAAAAAATGGCTTCAGCTAAAATTAAATTGAACGACACTTAAAAAAAGCAGTGTGGTGAGCATCATCAGTGTAGGCTACAGTATTTCTTGTCTCTCATATGTTCTAGCACTGAACTTTTATTTTTTTTATTTTTATTTATTTGTAATAAATATTAAGTGCTCGAGCATATTGCAGACAGAAAATACAGTGATGATTTTCACCCAATTGCTTTTTTAAAAATGTCGTTCACTTTAATTTTAGCTGAAGCCATTTTGTGGTTATTACTGGCATTACTGTGCATATTAAATCATTAATTTAATACGTTTTTAAACCTACATCTTGATTTATTTACCGTAAATTACCTTCAGTATTCTCTGTTTAATCTGCTTTCACTTTAAGATTTGTAAAATTAGCCGTCAACTAAAGCAAATGGAAAAGAAACGAAAGCAAAATGAAAAGAAACGAAACCAAATTGCGAAGAAACGAAAGCAATTTGAAACACAACGAAACCAAAATGAAAGAAAACGAAAGCAAAGTAAAAAAGAACGAAACCAATTTTAAAAAACCTGTAAATTCTCCAGTCGTCATCAAACGCATAGAATCCACGACAGCTTCGTCAAACACATAAAAATATAAAAATCATTCCAGCCTCAGCGTTGGGTGACTTCTTTGAAATAAGGCCGCTAAAAATTAATTAAGTGGGTTAATTAAGTGGGTACTTAATGAAAAAATAAGTAGTCTGCCTTATTTTACAAAATTTTATCAACGAAACCAACCAAGAGTAGCGGCTTTTTTTTTTTACGTTTTTTTAAATCTGTATTTTATAAAACGTGCGCCAAAAAACTTCGTTTATCATGAAACAAACTTTTACACTTTATATTTTGTTTTTCTTTCCTTTTTCTTGTATTCCTTGCGTTTTTTTCTTGTGTATTTTATTCTGAGTGCGAAGATTAAATATCAATAAATGGGTTAACACTACGAAGGGTGCTGACTGCAGTTTCGTTTCACTTCAACAACCGGATATAACAAATAATAATAATAATAAAAAACAACGCACCGAAATGATTGCATGCACCAAAGGTGGAATACCGCGTGCTGCGGGTGAGTTTTTGACATGTGGGTGGTCCTGTAACCGGGGCGTAGACGTTTGGGTTAGGTTAGGCTGTAACATAAGAATTTTTTTGCCCCTAGCTCATGGTTGCTGCCTTTTATAGACAGATCTGGCTGAAACAGATCTATTTCACCTCAACGAAAAATGATAGAATCACACCGTTCGCACAAACAGTGTCTCCTTTGCCGAGTAGTGTTCTCATTTCAACAAGAAAGGCTTCTAGTCCCAAGCTTCTAGTCCCAAGCTTCTAGTCCCAACAATCGCGATCACTCAGTCGAAGCTAAACATCACAACCCCCCCCCCTCCCTGCAAAATACTATAAAATCCACACCTAAAACACCCCAAAATCAAAAAAAAAATTTAAAAATCGTGGTTCTGAAGAGATGTAATTTAATATAAGCAAGCACCTTTAAGTTCAAAATTTAGTTCATCCAATTAAAGAAAATGCTAGTGAAATGATCCAATCTTTAACAATAAACAGAGGTACATTAGTGAGTGATTTAAAAATTGTATCAAGATTTCTTTTTTCTTTTTTCTTTTTATTTTTATTACGATACGAAGTACAAATTACTTGTTTGTGTCAACGAAAACAAAGTCGATGTCTAACCTAAACATAGAAATCGAATACAAACTGGTTGTATTATATTTCTCGCAACAAATAAAAAGGTTAAGCTTCATGCACAGCGTATTCCCGATTCGACGAACCCCGTTTCACCGAATCAACAAATTCTTTAAAATTTTAGTATTGAAGAAGTTAAAGATGCATTCCTAATTGGGAGGCATTTTGGATTAGATGCGGTATCTGATGTTATATGTTTAGCCGCAGCGAGTGTGGCAGCATAAGAAAGACACGTCATTTTGGAAGAAAATATTATTCCGCAAAACGGGATTACAAGGCAAATGATAGTCAAGTTAATTACGGGAAAGAAAACAATATTAAAGAAGTTGTTGTGATTTCAATAAGACCGGTAATTTTTGGTCATTGTGCCGATTAAATAGTTTACGTTGCATTCGAGTACAAAAATTATTGCACGTACTACTCTAGCAGTTATTGTTGGCCAATTGGAAATAAGCCATCAGCGAAAATTATACCATAGAATAATGTAGTACAGTAAGCCATCTTTATGCACTTACGTTTCATTCCAGTGACGTGCCTCGGATTCGAACTGGCACTCCAGTCCATCACCAAATCCCTGGTATAAGGATGACTTCCTGTCTATTTATTTAATTACTAGCGGAGTCGCTCGCTTCGCTCGCTCATTCCTCATCGTCTCGCTCCCCTACCCCTCCCCCTCCCCTTTCCCCCCGTTCCGGGCGTAGCTACTATCTCAGCGGGGCTTGGCTGCTAGTCTTATAATTTGCCGTTCCGTTCCGTCGGTAGATGGCATCGTATGTCCTGCTGGCTAGCTGCTGGCTGTAGATGCAGAAGACTGCTTTGTATGTCCTGCTTGCTGCTGCTGCTGGCTGCCTTGCGGATTTAGTGTAATTATATATATAGATTGCCGACATCATTAATTTAATTCATTTTCTCCCTCTGCTTACACCTTGAACAAGATCTGCCGATTTTTCTTGTTCTTTTTCCTAGCTTTGGCCACTGTAAATGGGTTTTCAGGTACTCCAGCAAGCTTCAGCCTTACTTTGGTGCCGCTGTTGCGTCTCCTTTCCTGCATTTTTTGGTAATCGTCATCCAACGTTTCTCTCTGCATTTTAAACACACTGACTGAACACACTGACTGAATGACCCTTGGTTGGGATGTAGTCGCTGGAATAGGGGAAGTGCCGAATGCGTTTGAGGGTGTGGAGGGAGGGGAAGTGGGTACAATAATTTCCTCGTATGTGGGTTAGAAACTTATTAAATGTCACAGATAATGCTGCTGAAGAAATTTAATATACCGTCTTTTTCCTCATGTGCGACTATTGTATTGGAAGCAAGCACGTGTTATACCGTAACGTAGTTTTTGGAAAAAAAAAGGTTTTCAGCAACACATTTTTGCCGACGAGGTTCAAAATTGCCGACTTTTCGTGCAACTTGCCAACATTGGAGGGGAACCCCACGTGCCGACGCCCCTGGCACGGATTATTAGACCACAAGTATTTACTCAAACGATGTCGGATTTAGCTAATCCATTTAGCGTTGTTACCATGGCAATGTCACCTTTGCCATTGCGATTGAGTTCTAGCTGCGAGAATGCAAAGGCGAGTCGCTGCGTAATGCGCCCTTAGGGCACGTTTAGCAACGATCCGTCTTTGCATTCTCGCAGGTAGAATTTAATCGCGATGGCAAATGCGTGGTTGCTATGGTAACAATGCTACCTGGATTAAGTAAATCAGACATCATTTGATTAAATGCTTACAGTCTTATAATCCGTACCAATAAGATAAAGAATTCCTCCTGATGAAACAATTTTCCGGGACGCTTCTGAGCTCGTGTTATTGGCTCTTCGTTACGCGCTGGAAGAGCTAAAACTGCCGCCAGGTTGGAGTTTCAGATGATTTCTAGCTTCTAGCTGCTAGAATGCAAAGGCGAATCGTTGCGTAAACCAGCCCTTAGGCCTAATCGCCGCAAACATTCGGAGAGTGGCGGTAGAAGAAAACATGTATGTAGTTAAAGACTAATTAGTAACAACTAGTTGTCCCCCACGCCGGTCTAGCTGATTGCCGCTGCTTCAACTCGGCTCTAATAGTCAGCATTATTGAAGTAATAGTGTTTGGTTCTAATTGTTAGAGCGCATATCCATTCTCATTGTCGGCCGCTCGCGCTTTTTCTTGATTTGATTTGATTTAATTTTATTGAGCCTATAGATTCTGACAAACATTCGCTTTTTCTTTGCTACCGTGGCAAGAATGAGCCCGCTTGCCATCTTGGTGATTGTTGAAGCTTCGTTTGTTTAATCCTCCCTAACAATGCCTCCATCAAGTCTGCTCACAATTTAAGACTGCTCCTAAGTGAAATATCTAGACACACGCTAGTGTGTCGCCGCCAAGTAGATGTTTTATTGTTGTTGGAGCTTAATTGTTAGAGCATAATTGTTAGAATGTAATTGTTGTCATGGCGGCTCACTAGCAGACTGTGTCTTTTAACTGAAACCAACTTATACGTGATTTCAGCGTACTGGTGTAAATTCCCCATGCCGTAGAAATCTTTGCAAATCGTTTGAATCAGGTGTCTAATTGGGTCCAGTAACAGAAAAACTCAACACGGAAATGTGGAAACGTGTCCTTCATGGAGAGAAAGTGTCCTCAATAACGTTGATTTGTGTTACTGGTGCCTAGTAACTAGTAATTAGTCCGCAGGCTCCCGTGTTAATTCTCATAGGGTATAACGACACGTCTACAGCTGATTAGGAAAAGTTGCCAGATCTAAATTTCGGCAGACAGGTAAAGCATCATATGGGAAAGTGCCTTTTTCTAAAATGGGGGTTGCAGCTAGAAGTATGTGGTCCTGAAGTGGCTCGAAAGTGCAAAATTATTGTTGTATAACCATTATTTGTATTGTCATCCAACAGTAGATTATAACATGCTTAAATGTTACACGCTTATCGTTTCAGTACCTAATTGTCAGAATTCATTGTTGTTGCAAATGGGTGGACAGTTTCGTGTCTCCCCCTGAAGGTTAGTTTAGACCTTCCTGGTGTTGATGCTGTTGCGCTGAAAGTTTGAATGGGTAGTCGTTGGGTCTCTGTGGTTATTCTGCATGCGCTAGGTAGTCAGACGGCTCCTGAATGGACTGCATGGCTGCGACAGTTCCCGGCCCCAGTCATTATCGGTGGTGACTTTAACAGTCATCACTATGACTGGGGCTCTCTGCATGTTGATACTAGAGGGCGCAGACTAGCTGAGGCTGTGCAGGCTGTCGGCTTACAAAGTCTCCACGATGGCTCTCCAACCTTCATGCGCTGGGAGCGCGGTAAAGTGCAGGAATCTGTTTTAGACTTTTTTGTTTGCTCTCCAAGCATTGCAGGGCAGTTTGCTTGCCAAGTGTCAGATGATTTACGCAGCAGCGATCATCTTCCTGTGATCCTGCGGTCGCGAGATTTTCCTATGGTAGGCCAAGTGAGTGCAGGAGAGCGCAAACGGCCGTTCCTGTGCAATGGGATTTTTTCGCGATGGGCAAAGCAGTTCGCCCATGGGCGTATCAGAACGTGTGTGCAAGAGCGAGAGAGTGCACAGCCAATGTGGTGGACGTATGAATGCACTGTCACGGTGAGAGATCGGCGGCGGGCCTACCGAAAGTGGAAGAGGTCTCCATGTGATGCACATTGGTGGACGCATAGAGGTATTGTTGAAGAGAGCCGGTACATCATTAGGAATGAGAAAAGAGGGTTTGGGGACAGGCTCTGTGTGCTCATTGGCAGAGCTCAGTCGCTCACGCTCGCCTGGCATCTGTTAAGCCCTGGCGCTGCGAAGATGGCAATTTCTTGGGTCTATGGTCCACAGGGCGTGGAGAGGAAGGTCCTTCGTGGTGAAAAAATGGCGGAGGCATTCCACCAGCGTTTTGCCAGTGTCTACGCTCTGTCTAGTGGAACTATGCCACCGGCGGCGTCCTCCTCGGTTATGTCACAAGTTGGAGATCTGCCGTGGATTCAGGTAGAATTTCAAACGGCGTTAAGGAAGCGTAAGAACTCTAGTGCGGTTGGCGTGGATAGAGTTACTTATGTAGGCATGAAGAAAAATTTGGAAGCAGTGAGCACGAGTGTGCTTCCTCTCTTCTGTGATCTCCTGAAGGGAGCAGACATTCCTCCATCATGGATGTTTACTGTGCTAGTTCCAGTACATAAGCAAGGCAGTACCCGGACTGACCTGGTGAACTACAGGCCTATTGCATTATTGTCCTGTGTCCGGAAGGTTTTGGAGCGTATGATAGTTCGGCGCTTAGAATGGCATCTGGAGTACTACAGCTGCTTGTCTGGCGTTCAGTCCGGATATAGGCCGAATCGGAGCACCCAGGACGTGGTCCTCTTCCTACTCTCCAGTATTAGGGAAGCGTGGATGCGTGGCGATGTAGTGTAGGCTGTAGTTTTAGACATAAAAGCAGCCTACGACACAGTTTCCATTCACTGGGTTGAGGCCTCGCTACGAAGGATGGGTGTCAGTAATTGTCTAATAAGACTCATTGTCGCACTTCTGGGCAAGCGTGAGTTCGCCACACGTGCTGGATGTTACTGGTCTGCTACGGACTTGACAACCAGGGGCCTCCCGCAAGGGAGCTGCCTCAGCCCTACGCTGTTTGCATTTGCGATTAATGATGTCCTGTTGGAGATTGGTGCTCACTCTAACATTGTCTGCTATGCGAACGATGTTGCGGTGTGGTTTGTTGGGCGTGATGTTGCAGTACTGGCCCATGAGGCACAAGCTGTTTTGGATAGAGTAGCTAGCCTTCTGCATGAGCGAGGGCTCTTGTTAGCTCCTACGAAGACTGAGATGGTTGTTTTCTCTCGCACCACGAATATTTGTCTCGTAGTTGGTGAACAAGTGGTCAGCCCGACAGGAAGTGTTAACTACCTAGGAGTAGTCCTGGATTCTAGGCTCATCTGGGACCAGGACGTCAGCAGGATCCGAAATAAGGTTCTTGCAAGAACGGCGATTCTACGTCAATTGGCATGCAGTGGAGTTGTGAGGGGTGCACTCCTTGCGGCGTACAGGATGTTCGTCCGGTCGGTGCTGGACTACTCCCTGCCGTTTCTGAGCGGGCTTCGGCGTTATGAGAAATCACTACAAGTGGCCGTGAACATTTGCCTACGTGTTGTTTCGGGATGCGTTGCATCTACGCCAGTGAGCGCTTTGTGTGTCGAGAGCAACGAGCCTCCTGTAGAGGTACGTGCTGGGGAATTGTTGGTCATGCTCTGTATACGAAATCTGAGTAGGGGCTAGGATGACCCAGTTGGTAGGATTTTGTTAGATTATGGGAGGCTGAGTGATCGTGCTAGAAGTGTGTTAGGTGAGGCGGGTCACGGAGTCACTATGCTGCGGCAAATGTCGAACGAGACTACTGTCGCCTGTGCCATGCCACTGAGTCCCTGGACTTGGTGTCACGAGCTGCGGGAGGTCTTTTAGCCTCGAACGGCTGAGTGCGAAGTGTTCTGCGACGCTTCGTTCCTCCCGGGGTCGAATATTGGAGGAATAGGAGTAGTTATTCCCTCCTTGAAAATTGAGCGACAACGTGTTGTGCATGATGCGACTTCTAGCACGATGTGTGAGTTGTTGGCAATTTCTGTTGCTCTTGATGTTGTTCTGGATATTCACCTCCCGTCCTTTATGCTTACGACGGACTCCCAGGCGGCATACCGGCTTCTGCAGAGGTCGTGGAGTGCTTAGATGTCAGGGATCCTGTTGTTTACACAATAAACAACAGGATTGTATCCAGTGGTTTCGGCTCGGACGTTTCGTGTGGTTGTCCGGCAGTGGTTTCTGGCGCAGTGGCAGGGGATCTGGGAAATGGTACGTGACGGGAGGACTCTGTTCACGGTGCATCCATTGTGCTCAAGCAACTCAAATCTCGATAAGCTGCTCTACCGAGACGCAAGGATTCTGTCCCGGATTCGTGTCGGTTTCACGATGTTGCAAGCCCACGAATTTAGGTACGGGTGGGTCAATTCCCCGTTGTGTAGCGTGTGTCAGGTTGCGGAGACGCCTGAGAATGCTCTTGTTGACTGTCGAAAATTTGTTGTGGAACGACAGCGTCTTGCACCCTGTTTATGGGGATCTGTTGTCGCATGTGCATGGTCAGCGCCCTGTCGCTAAGCTGCGAGCCATTGCTCTATTTATTGTGGAAACGGGAATAGTTGTCTAGGGTGCCCCCCACCCCTCCCCCCTCTTTTTCATCCTTGCCTCGCTTGCGGGTGTTTGTTGCCGGTGTTGTCCCCACTGGAACTTTCCCTAGATGGTGGAGAAAAGGTGCGCCAATCAGTCAGTGTGCTCGGTGTGTACAGTGTGAAGGAGTGTGTGTGTTTGGCCCCGCGACGGATACGGCCCTCCGGAACTTTCCCTAGATGAGAGAGAGAAAGTGGGCTTGTCGGTGGAACGGAGTGCGATGGTGTGTTGATGCGACGGTGGACTGCCAGCGTTGATCTGACCACTGGATCTATTCCAGAGTGTGGGCATGACGAGCGCGTGTGTCGCTGAAAACGAGGTGGATTTTGTTATTGTTTGTCTTTCAGTGGTTTGAAGTGGTCAGTGTGATTGCTATGGTGTTACGGTTTCGTGTGTGTTACAGTGGGTAGTGTATTTCTCTTTAGGTTTTGGGGCGCATGGCATTAGGCTCGGGCCTCAATAAAATTACAGTATGGTTCACTAAGAGACGGAGTATCTTTTATTGCAAAGGTTTGGTCGTTTTTTCCCACCAAATCCAAATCATTTTTTTTTTACGGTACATGAATTATCTGCCCCTCGACCCGTATAAATTTCTCATTACTGGTTCAATAAGACACAGGGTATCTTTTATTCCATAGGAATTGATTAGGTCCTTGCAATTATCATACTGTTACGCTTGTTATTAATTCATTTGGAATGACAATAGCAAATATGAAAATTATGAATGAGAGCATTCATACAATAAAATACCTCCAGACAAAAAAGGTAGGGGTGACAATTACACCGTTGGATTTTTTTTTCATTCACAGGCCTATGAAAGTCGTTATATCCACCAAAAACCAAAACTGGTAAGAGAAGCCGCCAAGTTTACAAAAAGGGTCGGCCTTTCAAAGTAGTGATATCATTCAACCAGGGAAAGGCCGCCAAGGTTAATGATATTAGCCAAGTTAATCGCACCGAATAATACTTTGGACGTTAAATGAAAACTTGAAGATTGCTACCGCTAGTAGCAATCTTCTAGTTTTCATTTAACCTTCGAACTGTTAGTATAGGTGCAATTAACTCGGCTGGTAGGATTAATCTTGGCGGCTTTTCCCTGGTTGAATGATATCACTACTTTGGAAGGCCGACCCTTTTTGTAAACTTGGCGGCTTCTCTTACCAGTTTTGGTTTTTGGTGGATGTATATTAACTGAGCAAAAAACGGCTTCGCCGTTTAGAAAAAAAACATTAGAGCTCGTATCCCCGTACTCACAGCCCTGAAGGTACACGAATAAAAACGGATTAGAGTTCACTCGAATGCAACGAACTATAATGTGAATAATTTGTGCTCATTTTGTGTATGCATTTTTATCTTTCAATTTTGTAGCATTTTGCTGTTTATGGCGTCTATTTTTTGTGTGTTTGTGGGTTTACGTTTTGCGAATTGTAGTTCAAATTATAGTTCATTGCGTTTGAGTGAACTCTAATCCGTTTTTATTTGTGTACCTTCAGGGCTGTGAGCATGGGGATACGAGCTCTAATGTTTTTTTTCTCAACGGTGAAGCCGTTTTTTGCTCAGTTAATTTGTTGGCTTTTTTCTCTTCCATTTTATATGTGTCCACCGATTTTTGCTTTTGAAAAAACGGAACATTAGAAATGGGTACTTATGTTTAGGTTCCGCCGAAGGTTTGTCCCATGATTATTTCTTACATTATTAGACATTAGCTTATTTCTGGATTTAGTATGCGTCATCTCGATGAGTATAGTTGATTCTGGATTGTTTCAGTATCGTGGCAACAATCGCCGAAACAATTCAACTGGCTTCCTGAAGCCCGCATTGAAAAAGCAAATAAGTCACTCAGTCATGTCGGCCGCCCACGGCCTCAAAATTGAAGCCTTCGCACTCTACGGCTTAAAACTTGAAGATTTAAGGAAAAATCACGACCATTTAATTTTGGTTCTTCACAACGAGCTAGCTAGCTCAAACAACGACAATGTTAGTTTCCTGGCACCCAACCATTGTTGCATCTTGTTCGAGTGAGCTATAATCCGTTATTGTGCGCCTCGCTTATTGTTACCCCATTGTCACATGTTGCAGCATTGTATCATTTTGATATTGTTAGCCGCTCCGCCGCCTCCGCCACCTCCTCCTGTCCAGTTTTCTGTAATTCTCGTATGCTAGCGAACTCTAATATACGATATATAGATCGTCGTAAAACTTAGTAATATTACGAACAGCATCCTATTTTAAATCTAAGAAAGAATATTTTCATTAAAAATAAAACACGTATTTACTTCAGCTAACGCGCCGTAACTAGTTCTAATTTTCGCCCTGCAACAGTCGTCCGCTTCACGGTGAGTTAGACTGCTTACGCCAAGTTTATGATGGATCGTTGGGGAAACAAAACTACTTGGGCGACGGCATATTCTCGGATCAAACGCCACTCGAGCGTAGTTTAAGTACCAATAAATGCTCTAAACCCCTCGTTACATTCCCAAGCTGATAAAAACACCTGGCGCAAGTGCTCGGTATTTCTCCTGCTTCGGAATGCAACTCGTGGTTGAGAACATTTATCGATAAAAAAGACTGCGCCCTCGCGGCATTTCCACTGATTGATTTCCCGAATAATGATTATAACTATCGTTGTGTTCATGAGGCAATGCATGAATAATTTTGATTACGGGTCGCTAAAACTTAATTAAGTCAGTGTTTCTCAAAGTTTATTTAACCGCGACCCCATTTTTTTCAAAATGTGACCACTACAAACGGGTCACGACCCATCCACACCAGTAATAAAAATTTAGCGCTTTGTAATTACAGATGATTAGAAAAAAATTTAGTAATCATTTTTTTTGTCTGAGCTATGTGATTATTTTTCTGAGCATAATTGCTCCAAATTTGGTACAATATTTGTTAATTTTTGTCTTACCTCATTCTCCACAAATTTAATCATCTGTCGGTTACATCTGTCGGTCACATCTGTCGGTTACATTGTCTTCAGTCCCACTAAATAGGAAATCCCTCATTCACATATAAGAAGAGACAAATGGAACACGTGCTTTTAATGGCACGTCGTGACAAATCATTGTACTGTGTTTGTTCCAAAGCCCAGAACTCATTCAGTTCCTTTAATCTAGAGATTTTTACGCGTCGGTCGTACCCTCTGAGTTGAATATGTAACCTTGCATATAATTACGCTCTTCTTATGTCTGCTCCCGCACCATTAAAACTTTGGCTGCCTGTTAGTGACCCTCGGTCCTTGCCTGAGCTGGTGTTTTATTTTTTAATTATTCATTTTTAGGTGGTGACAATTCCTATTTTTGGGGTGCTTTTGTTTTTAGTACTTATCATAATCATGCTTTGTTTTATATACCGATGCTTTTCAACCTTCTCATTTGTTCATCTGCATTTTATTTTTTTACTTGGGCCGATCCTACATCTCCCGTGTCCAACACGTTTGGCGATACCATCGGGGGCCTTGAGTCCCTGGCAGGTCTAACCTTGGTGCTAAGGCATTCGTGTCCCAATACCTAATCCCCTCACTTTCCCTTGCCGGACAATCTCTTTCGTTATATATGATTGTCTTCTGTTTTTAATTGAGGCTGGCTGTTAGCTACCTTAGGGTCCATGCCAGACCAGTTGCTATCGTGACAAATTGTTATTATTATTATTAGAACTGAAATGTTGATTCTGGTCCATTTCGTTATGTTCATGTTGCCTTAATTATGCTTGTGCTCCAGTTAAAAGATTACACATATACCTGCACACAGATGGCCGAATCATTAATGGACTGTCTGTCATTCTTGATAAAAAAAAAAACTCGGCTGTACTGTTGGGATTCTGATAAAAAATGAATCGCTTTTGTAACTCGGTGCCTGACAATTCAAATTCATTTGAGGTAACAACTACAGCTTTTACAGCTGTTCAGTTAACTGTTAATGATAACCCTATTCACGACCCCAGGATTACATCTTCACGACTCCACTGGGGTCGCGACCAACAGTTTGAGAAACACTGAATTAAGTGGTTCTCAGCAGCGCACGCGTGGTTTTTTTTCCCCTTAGCGCATGAAACGTTTTTTTATAACATTGTCTAAAAAAAAAAATTCCGATCACGCATCAGCACTTTCACCTGGAGCCGATGACCACATCAGACCTCTGCTCCATTCACATGATCGCCTCGAAACGAATCTAAGGGTCGTTCAGAGGCAGGTCACAACTAAAAACCTGGATTTAAAGAAAGACTTTTTTTCAAATGTGCAACTGTTGCACGCTAATCCTGGCATTAGGTACTCCCACACCCAAATGCAAGCTACCGATTTCGTTTTGTTAGGAAAAAAAAAAAAGCCATCGCCCGCGTCTGAAAAAATCACGAATAAAAAAGTAATAAAAACACCGCTCGCTCGCGTCAATTTTTTTCGGCCCACTCCCGAGACCCACTTAACTAATTTTTTAGAGGTCTGACTTGAGACTCAAAATCCATTAAAGGTGTGTATATTCACCGAATGACAGGTTGCAGCATCTAGCGACGTCTACCATTATTTTATTTCTACGTAGCACTTGATTTCAACAAGCGAAGGAATGCGCAAAGAAATTTCTTTTCACACAACAAATTAGCCGCGTGCCTCCTTAATTATTGTCTGCAAAGTTGGTTCGCCCACGTGCACCAGGGAACAAGCGGTCAAGGTTAACGATATCATTGTCACTAGAATGGCGTCCATCTAGCGGTTCAAAATCTGCGTTTCAAAACGGTCGATATATATACAGGGTGTTCGGAAATTGGTGTCAAATATTTTGAGGGTCCGC
>JAHWFP010044489.1:4007-27632 GCA_023313725.1 Lithobius niger | reverse complement strand
TATGGGAGGGACGCCTCAACAACCCCAATCCCCACCCTTCCATGCCCGCTTCGTCTTTCTCCTCCCCACCACCTTCCGAAATCGCCGCACTCGAATAGAAATATGAAAAAAAATGAAGATTGAGAAACAAGAGTCGTTATGAACGAACTGACGTACCTTTGTGATCTTCAGTAGTTTTGGTTTAGTGCGTTGTTCTCTACAGCGTGATTGGGATCTGTTGGCGCGTATTTGGGTGCTGATTGACGCTCCTGCAATTTAATGACGTCCTAAAGTTTTCGCGCGGAAAATCCACCGTTTTGTCGTTTTCGGTCTTAAAAACGCGAACACAATAACCAGCCGTTGCATCTATAGTTTGCATGCAAACACTGCCCCTGCACATATTCCAAAATCTACGACGTATACTCCGCAGCCAAACCTCCCTCTCCGTCCCCCTTCTTCTTGTCATCCCCCAACGTGCAGCGCACACTACGCGTAACTACGTATTTCCCAACTTCTCGCGTGGCATCCTGGGAGCATTCCACAGCCAGCAAGCAAGCAAGCACACAGGGGCTTGTCGTCCGTCGCTCACGCGTCGCATGGATGTAGAGTCTACCTACAGTATGTCTCAGAAGTCCTGTACCAGGCAGGCCTAGATGGTATAGGCTTGTAAAGATGCCATATTAGGCCTAAGGTATACAAATCAGCAAAATATGAGCAAAATATGCACCTAATGGGACACCAGAAACAGGACTTTCCTCTGGGTGTAGTAGGCCTATACCATATAGGCCTACCTGGTTCAGGACTTTTGAGACATACAGGGTGGGGCAGAAAGGACGGAACACAAAGATGGTTAATGTTAGGATAATGAAACTTTGCATGGTATGTAGGCGAACGGGGAGCCAACTAACCATGAATCTATCACTGACCTTGACGCATATTTTCAAGGTCATCGTGGTGCTAACTTTTTAACTATGCTTCGTAGAACCCCAGTGTAAATTCGAAACTTGTAGACAGTGGCAAGGCATGGCCAATGCAAAAGACAGAACGAAATTCGGTACGTTAGTTTAGGAGTTACGGGCATTACAAGAATCATTCTGTTGTGCTGGCCGAGTGGCTTTCCTGCCAAACGGTTATGTCAGTCTCTTTCGTACACCATGCATTGTATTGGTAGGTAATGGTGTTGGCAGCATACGCAAATTGGCGTAATTCATTAACCGTGATCAGCTCTGAAACAAAATCAGAAATGTTAACCTGAGGGAGGAACAACATTAGTTTCATTTCTCGACGACCAACGAAATGACTTGTGGCTGGTTTCACACCTTTCATTATATGAATAGTATTTCTATCCACGCGACGTGCGAGCGACGGACGACAAGCCCCTGCGAGCAAGGAAGCAAGCCATCACTTGATGGCCTCCTCTTGAGGTGAATTTACGAATTTAAACCCAGAAATAGGGAATAGAAAATGCAAGTAGAAAAATTTGAAATGAATCTACAATGGGGTCAAAGGTTAGCGTGTCGACTGACAGACAAGACATCAAACGAGATGAGAAGCTTCATTGCTCTGCTTCGCTCCGCTCGTCACTAAAAACTGTTTGCGACATTCAAACCGCCTCATAGTCGCTGAGTTTTTCATTGGTGTTGCCCGAAGCTTTAAGTTTAAATTTTTACTCCTACATTTTAACCGTGGTTCCTTCTTGGTGAAACGTGACTAGACGTTGGCTGAAACCAAGACAGTTAACACACTGTTTAAATGTACATTTCGGGCGGTCTGTTTTATTATCTTTATCCAGGAGGTGCACCCTTTTAACGATAAGGAATTATTATAGCACTTGTTGTTGCAGCTGTTAAAGGGTCAACTGTTGTGTAAAAGCCGTAAAAGTTGTTTTCGATTTCAGAAGTGCATGTCTTTTTGAGTTTAAAAAAAAAAAACAAGAGCAAACAGCTTCTACTTTCTTCAGGTATGGGAAATAGCAAAAGTAACAACAGGGTTAATCTGGGTTGAATTTAAGTTGGGGGAATTATGACGAAATGGGAAATATTTATAACTAAAATTGCCGAAGTTACCTTTGGATGTGGGCTGTTGGGAGGTTCGTATCGAATGAATTCTAGATTAACACCTAATTGTTGGGAGGAGCTGGAGCCATTACAATAAGAAAATGATGACTATGTTGCAAGCTCTGTTGAGCAGTCGTTCTTTCGTTATTCGATTAGGGCCCCTATTCTCTAAAGTACAGTCCACAACTCGGGGTCTGCCGCAGGGTAGTTGTATTAGTCTGGTGTTATTTGCGGTTCTTCTAAACGGTCTGTTAAGGGTCCTAACCCGTTTGTCGAATGTGGCTGCATTTGCAGATGACCTGGTGGTTTGGCTAGTAGGTCCCGATGTAGTTTCGATTCAAGAGGCGCTGCAGCATGTGATCATTGTGATTGAGTCACGGTAAGCCTCGCGTGGACTGGATCTGTCGGTGGGCAAATCACAGATTATAGTTTTTAGTCGTCACGTAGATTACTCTGTGTCCCTTGTTATTGCTGGTCAGGTGGTAAATAGTGTGTCAGAGGTGTGCTATTTAGGGGTGTGGTTGGACTCAAAATTGTCTTGGGGCAGGGAGGTTACCGAGGTGCGTCGTAGGGTCCGACAGCGTTCCAGTATTTTGGCTTGATTGAGTCATTCGAGTTGTGGCCTAGGCAAGGCAATACTGAGGAAAATATACGTCTCGTTTATTCAGTCCTTGTTGGATTATTGCCTTCCTTTCTTCCCAAAAGGGAAAGTTTCGCAAGTTCAGTGTGAGGTGAATTGTTGCATGCGGCTGATTACTGGTGCACTGCGTTCTTCGCCAATCTCTGCATTGCAAGTCGAGGCAGGGGTGATGCCGTTGAGGTGTAGGATTGTAGCGCTACAGTTAGGCATAGTAATGCGTAATTTGGGGAGGGGTTTAGGGGATGTTGTCCGGGTTTTGTTGGAGGACTACATGTTGCTGGCGGGAAGTAAATTAAGGGAGCTGGGTTCGGCAGGGAGGGTGGTGTTGGTCTACAGGTGTTCTACGTTAGCTGGGGTGTCGGTTTGTTATTCCTGGTCGCCTATTCCACCATGGCATTTAGGTGAGGTTGCACAGTCCCTTGATTTAGAGGTAGTTAAAGGAGGTACACACGTTGAAGTCTTAGAGGTGTATTGTGATGCTTCCTTCCTCGGCTCGTATGAGGGAGGGGTGGGAGTGTGGATTCCTGATCTGAAAAGACGGGTTAGTTACTCGGCGTCGTTTATCCCTTCAGCAATGGCTGCGGAGTTGATTGCTATCGTGGCAGTTTTGGGTTTGTGTTAGGAGCTCCCAGTTGAGTGGTGTGCTGTGCGCACAGATTCTAAATCAGCACTGTCGTTTGCAGCTAACAGCATCCGCAGGCTAGATTTCTCTAATCCAGTGGTACTGGAGGTGTGTATTCTACTGTTTCATTTGAGACAAGCAGGGAAGAGTGTGTCTGTTTCATGGGTGCCAGGTCAAGCTGGGGTGCTGGGGAATGAAATGGCTGATCTCTTATCGAAGGATTATCGTAGAGTGGAATGTTCGTTGATCCGGTACCTGGGTAATCCGAAAGATTTGTCGTTGCTGATTGAGAGGATTGCGCTGAGTAACTGGGAGGATGAGTGGTTTGAGGGAGGGAGCGGTTCTTGGTACTTTACCATTCATCCATCCATGTCATACCCAGCGGAATTGGATCTCTTGCCACGCAGTGATTTTGTCCAGGCTCCGGTTGGGTCACGTCCTCCTGAATTACCTGCTAGCAAAGTGGGATGGAGCAGTCTCTTCAGTGTGCTTCTGTGGGGTGGAGGAAGAAACAATTGAACATTTCTTGTTGCGGTGTCAACTTTTTGTGGATCAACGTTCAGTGTGGCTGGGCCAGTTTCCGCAGAGTACTTACGCTCTTTTGTCAGTGGCCCCACATGGGGGTATGCAGAATGTGCAGTGTTTGAAGGCAGTGGCAGGTTTCTGTGAAGCTACAGGTCGGTTTGCCTAGAGCCTTTACACTTCTATGTATTAGTCTATTAGTGTAGTAGTGATGTAGGTGTTTTGGTAACAGTGTGTGTAGTTGTACTGGGGCTGATGGTCAATGTTGGCTAGAGCTCCGTAATCAATCAATCATTCAATCAGCCATTACAATATTGATGTCAAACATTAAGCACAGGCAATTCATACGCTATAATGTTGTTACAACAATTGATCACATAGCATCATCTCGAGTAACATTGAATATAAATTTCTAAGTTACAATGGGTCGTTACACTATGACACTATGTGTACCTTGGGCTCGGCAGATTTCACAAATGATGTCATCAAAGCAACTAGCCATCGCTTATAATTTGTGTTAGTATACCATTCTTACATAGGCCTACTCTTTTTTCTAGTTTCATTGCTATTAAATGTTTTTGTTTTGGGATGGGGTGGAGGTGGTAGTGGGGGGGCGCCTTACACCTGGTGCTCTATGCCTGAGCCTTTTTAAAAATTATTTTAATGTAAATAAGCAGTAAAATAAAAGTGCCATCTGACTGGCAAAGCCCCACAAAGACATAAAATCACGCTAATTTTATATTTCAGCCTATATCTTGGCCTTGTTCACACAAAAAAAAAACATATATAAAACATGAATAAAACGAGCTTGAGCTCCCCAACAGTCTACAACATCCCCCATTTGTGCACACTGTTTGCACCACACAAAAAATAACGATTTGCAGTAAATAAGCACTTCTTTGAAGCGGGGACTGAGACCAGGCTGCCATCACATGATGTCACGTGAGTGATTTTCAGTCTAGTTGGTCGCACATTGGTTTGCACTGTAGTCCCAGCCGCCACGATGGGGACGGTTTGTTTAAAAATGGAATTTCGTCAGTAACACCCTGCCTAGAATTTATGAGTGAGTGATTTAAAATCTATTCAGATTTTACGTTAGGTCAAGGCTGTGGAACCCACTTCTGAAGGGGCGAGGGGTAATCGTCTAACTGGAAAATCGAATAATTGGAAGAACGTTTACAGTATAACAGTACAACGGAAAATCGTCTAACACGAAATTCGTATAATGGAAAATCGTCTAACACGAAATTCGTATATTGGAAAATCGTCTAGTGTCCCTGCCTTGCTCGTGCTGCCGCGCTCGCTGCGGCTATACGTATAACATCAGGAACCGCGGGTATGTTATTGTCCAGTTAGACGTTTACCCAGTAAACGATTGTCCATTATACGATATTCCGTTTAGATGACTTTACAGATTTTTTATTTATTCGGATATTAGACTATTATCCCATTGAACGATTTTCCATTTAGACTTTCGTCTGACGCCCCCTTCTTGAACAAAGACAGAAGTTACATTACAGAGCTGGTTCTATGGTTAGAACTAGAGTGACATCTATCACTCGGTAGACTATTCCAAGCTTTACCAATGCTGTTAGAGAACAAAATTTACGTGGGGCCACTTTCAGTAGTGAGTGTAAATTTCTAAAATTGCCTCAGCTTCGGAGAGGGGGGGGGGCACACCTCAGTCATGGCCATAAAAATTTACACGACCTCCCCTTCCCGGAGAAGTTATGAAAAAAGAACTCGACCCCTGCTCCCCAAAGTACCGTACAACCCAGACCCCAAATCCGGGTTAACCCTCAGGAACCCTCAAAACATGAGTGTTTACATGGTTTGATGTTGTCAGTGGCTAGGCTAATGCAGAGTTCAATCATATGAGAATAAAGGGGTGGGGATGAAAAAGAAACTTAACGCGCATTCGTCGGTACTCTTTTCGATCAAAGAAGGACGCGGTGGAAGTAGGTTCATACCAACGCGCCTGCGCTGTAGTTTGTTCATTAATTGCAACTGCGTGCACACCTACTGAGAGCTTCATCTGTACACGCATAGTGGATGTGAATGGACGATTGTGAGCGAATTTTCACGCAATAAACTTAGGCGTTAATATAGCACACTGCACAAGTTACATCGTTCAAATTAGTTCAGAGCCATACTTCAATTCTTTCTGTAAACGTTCGTTCATGTAAGGTATCAAACCATACAATCAATAATTACCCTTTACTAGTTTGTTTGTATGTATATATGCACGTGTTAAATGCTTCCTATAGACGTTTCCTTTTGGCCGTGTCAGTATGGCTCAGCGGTAGGACCTCGGCCTTCGGCTCCAAAGGTCGTGGGTTCGATTCCTCGCTCAGGCAGTCTGAAATATTAGTCTAAAGGGCAACGTAAATAGGTTTGTTCCTGTATTTATTTAAAAAGTGGTTGTTTTTTTACATTGCGGGGAACGAATTAGTTGCACTGCTGTGATGTTTACAGCATCGTTTTCGGGTAGTTTACATAAGCCTGCATCATCGCAAATACATGTCGGCCACACAATGAAAGCTATACGTCAATTCTATCGAAAAAAAAAAACACCATTCGGTTGCTCACCGCGAATTAGTAGTTAGCGATTGACGAATTCGGCCAAAACAAACGACGAACCAAGATGGCGGAGCTCACTAGCCGTTAACGTGCCGGGTTGCCATGGAAACGTAAGCGAGTGCGTTGATGTGAGCAGAGAGTTTCTTTTCCATCCCCACCCCTTTCTTCTCCTATGGTACAATACATTAAAAAAAAACAATTACTTGGTTCTTGGCGCAACTTGTCGACGCAGAGTTGCATACTGCTATTGTTTAATTTGGCCACAGTAATTATCTACGGGTAACCATAGCATATAGGCATATGAAACGCTTGCTTTTTTGAGGAAGGGCGTCCAGATTATTGTTGTAACTTTGACGGGGATGGGGGGAGGGGGTCGAGATATTTTCACGATATGGTGGACGGGGGGGGGGGAGGGTTTGCGGTTGTCGTGATTTCGCGCGTCATATGTTAAATCGTTGCGCTTCGAAACCCCCGCCATAAATAATGATCGGTTTCTGAATATAAGAAACTAAAAACCAAAACAAAACTTGTTAAGGATTCCCGCCAAGCCTTTCGGCCGTGTGAAGTCGTGATATCAAACGCCAAGCGCTTTCGCCAAGCAAATCCCACCGAGTAAGACTTCAAACGTTTAACTGAAAATTGCGCAGTAAAGAATTTTCATGTATTCCATTTAACCTTCGAACTATTACTCGGTGGGATTAGCTTGGTTTAAAGATCTTGGAGTTTGATATCAAGACTTCACACGGCCGAAAACCTTGGCGGGAATCCTTAACAAGTTTTGTTTTGGGGTAAATTAGTACTACATTATCTCCTTACAAACGCATCGATTTATTGAATGTTCAGTTTGGCATTGTTGCATAATAACAATGTTTAAAATAATGTAGAACAATAAATTTGGTCGTTTAGAGGTCCCTAGCCGTTGAACCACTTGACCAATAGAAGAGGCCTTATGAAAAGGGCACATCTACAGAGAAATACCTGTAAAATGAGCTAATAACCAGTTTTATCCACCGCATGGAAGAATTTATTTTCGTGAAACAAAAAAAGCGTTAGCCAGTAGCCAGTAACTAGTAATTAGGCAAATATCAACGTTATTTTCACGTCGTTTTTTCAACAAGAAAACGGTAAGCTGTGTCACTAACAGTGACGTTTATGTTGTCAGGCGACCAAAGTCTCCCGATTAAACAAGTTTCAGCCTTTTCTGTCGCATTGTTATTTATCATCAGATGGCTGAAAACAGCCAAACTACCTTAGCTGTGAAGACACAACGTATCTAGTGGTCGCCATGCTTATATATATATTATTTGGATGTTATCGCTTTATCTTGGCGGGCGACACACTAGCGTGTGCCTTGATAGTTTAAAAAACCTGATGTGTAATATTTTCAGTGCGTTTGTTTCATTTATTTATTATTCAAATTGACCGTCTTCAGAAGATCCAAAACAAAATAATTAAAGCACGTTTTTCAAAAGGGAACACACAAATTCAACAATTAAATTATTTGAAGATAATACAATTTTAAACGGAGACTATGTTACAATTTTGACAAATTATTATGATAACAAAATTTAGAATGAAAGAGACTCATAAAATTAATTTTCTTCGAACAAAAACATTAACACAGATTAGTGTATTTTTTTCTTCTTTCGTGGGCATATGTTATAATTAGCGACAATCATTAACGGTGTAGGAGTTACTAGTCACATATATACATGCTATTTTGTAATAATGCTTTTAGGTTTAAGTAACGATTACAAAAACATGGGGTGTAAATATTCTCTTCCTGTAAAATTTTAGCCCAGTAGAAATTTTTTTCTACTCCAAAAGAAAAACCAGTCATGAACACCTTACTCCTAAGCCTGAGGGGTAAACGTGTTATAAGTGATGGAGTTCGAGAAAAGAACCCTTTCATGCCAAGTGAAGACTACCTGCTACGGTGGAGTGTAAAACCTTTTTTTGGAACTCCTCATTGCCGGTGTGTGGAAAAGTTGTTCTTGAGTTTCACTATCACACAAAGAAAATTTTAACACTCTGGGGTCGTGTCTTTAGGTGCCCCAAGGGCTTTCAAGTTTAACATTATACGGCAATGGGCGGATCGGTGAAAAAGGCAAAAATGATGATTTGACTGGTTTTAAATTTAATTTTAACATTATCTCATATGAAAATGAAAGACTTAGAGAATAACAAGCCGTAATTGCCCCCCCACATTTTTTTGGGGGACAATCACGGCTACCTTTCATATTCTCTAAGTGCTACAAATGAGATAATGTTAAAATCAAAGAGATTCAAAGGGTTTAACGAGCGTTAACCACTCCTGGTTATCTGCCCGAAGCCCTAAGGCCCTACACACTTATTTGCCTTAAAGAAGGGTTAAAGGGTTTAACGAGCGTTAACCACTCCTGGTTATCTGCCCGAAGCCCTAAGGCCCTATGTCTGCAACAAGAAGAAGGGGAATAAGACGCTAATAATGTAGCGGCCAAACAATACCTATTTCTGTTACGACATTAAGACGAAGCCGCTGCTAACAATGTGGAAGCCTAACAATGATGAAGACGGCGACTAAAGATAAAGACAATGCCTCGAATTAGGAAATCAAAAGCTTTAATAATGCTGGCTGTAAGAGCCGCATTAAATAGTTTGACAGTTGTTTGAGTAACAATCACTGCGTGCACGATCGTTGTTGCGGGTTTATTGCGTTGAAATAAAGACGGAGAAACAGGCAATGCAGCTACATTGACAAGTGCGATTTACTTTCTTAAAGAAGACCAAATACCGCGGGACCCTCGGGAACGGGGTGGTGGTTGGACAGATCATCCAATGGGGAAGTGCCGGGGTGACCGGGGGGGGGGGGAGATCGGAGTCTTTTCATGTCAAGCTGCCCAGTATAGTATTTCGCTGGCGCATGCGCAAATGATCTGCGTGGGAATCAAGACGGTGGTACAGGCAATCAGCCACAAAATACCGTCGGTGCCAGGGGGGGGGGGGGGGAAACCACACACCGTGGGAGTGCGGGGAGACGATTGCAGGGGGTTCGTGGGAACAGGAGGGCGTTTTAAGTCATGCTGTTCAGTATAGTATTTCGTTCGCGCATGTGCAGATGATCTACACGGGTGCAGCTAGTTAAATTTAAAACCGGACAAATCATTTTTGTAGTTATGTAGTAGCTATAGGCCAATTTTGGGCAATTTTCGATGGTAAATTATTCCCACAGTTTTTAAGAAACATAAAATTCTTTGTAATTATGGCATGCTATCGTAGTTTCTGAGAAAATCAAATGTGATAATCGCTAAAAATTAGATTTTAAAAAGTCAAATCATTATTTTTGCCCTTTTTTTTTTGCCTTTCCAGCCATTGCCGTTCAAAGTGAAACTCGAAGGCCCATGGGGCACCTCAAGACATGATTCCAAAGTGATGAAATTTTGTGTGCGTGATTGTGATAACCAAGAACAACTTTTCCACACCCGACAATGAGGAATTCCAAAAACAGGTATATACACTCCATCCTACTACCTATACCAACTTTGCTTCATGCCAGGCAAGACGGAATAGGGCGGGGGTTGGATAGCGAACTCATTTTGGTACACGGAGATGTGGCAGTCTCTTGCTACCCAAAAAAAAAATAGGAGCGTGTCTTCGCTTATCTTCAGAAGATCGTTTTGGCATGCTTTTGTAACGATTGGTTTTAGTAGCCTTGGGATGCTCGTCCTACGAAGTTGGCATGTCATTGAAGCGTCATCATAAAAGGAGTTCTTAAGAATTGAAAAGCATAATGTAAAGTCAGAGTCTGTGCAAAGGTACCTTATCTCGAGTGACACAAACCAGTAGCCAGAGAAAATCCCTATAGGTAAGGTTGTTGAGGCCTTTAAGTTTTTTTGTATATCGTCACTGACTAACCTCAACTCGCTCATATCATCTGCGAGGCGAGGGGACCACACTGGGCTTGCATACTCTAACAATGGTCGAATACATACTTTAAATGCCCAAATCAGAATAATTATATCCCCTGAAGTAAAATAGCATTAATGATCAGAATGCTGAAGGCTTATTGGGTCAATTAACAGTTTTCTAAATGTGATGTGAAAATGTTTGGGCAAAGCTAAATGTTAAACATGTGGGGAAAGCCAAACACGAAGTTAAAAAATAAGACTGAGGTTCGATATAAGTAAGTACTCGTTAAAGATCATATCTCGTACAGTTCATTTCTCGATGTACTGTACGCTTGATTTTCCAACGTACAGTACATCGCATTTGTGGGCTGCTGTATTGCAATAATGAGGACCAGTTAGATAATAATAACTCATGTTTGAGAAAATGGTGTGCCTGTTTCGTCCTAGAAAGGCCGTACCTCGTTCATCGGCATACATGGTCAAGGTACACGTAGATGACGTACACGCGAGATCATTGATGTTAATTGTGAACAATAGTGGTCTTAAAATAGATCCTTGGGGAACACTACGGTTTACAGGTGGCAGAAATGGTACAGTAGAGACATTTATAACTTGTTGAGTGCAGTTTAAAAGAAAATCCTCAATCCAGTTACGTATAAGCAAGGGCGCGTTTACCTACCGACTCGTCTTTGTATTCTCGCAGCTGAAATTTAATCGTGATAGCAAAAGTGTCGTTGTCGTGGTAGCAACGCTTCCTGGATTAGTTTAATCAGACATCGTTTGAGCAAATGCTTGCAGTCTTATAATTCCCGACAGTACATAATGAATCCCTCCTGACGAAACAATTGTCCCATTCGCTTCTAAACTCAATTATTGACTCGTTTCGTTGCGAGCTGGCAGAGCTAAAACCGCCGCCATGTTGGAATTTCAGAAAATTTCTAGCTCCTAGCTGCGAGAATGCAAAAGCGTAAACGCGTCCGAACGAAGTGTTGTGGATATCAAAGCTTTACAGCGAATTATATCTTTAACTTCACTTGAAAACTTGGTGAAGGAATCTCCGAAACGTTGTGCTCTCGTGTAATACATGTACACGCTCTGGTCTTTTTAATTCGACGTGTCACACGTCGAATTAATGCGGTTGAGGCCAAAAAACGGGTGGACGCGATTTAAATATCTCCTCAAATATACCAGACACATTCGTTCAATTCTGATTCGACGAAATTCAAGTATGTGGGTGGGTCACTTGCAGTGCGCAAGTACAAAAGGTATGCTCCATAGAATATACATAAGACGTTTGAAGTATAATAACATCTAACAAGGTCCTTCAGCGAAAAATCGTCGCCCGATAGCATACGATCTGTGAATGACATCAGCCAAATGTCATCGTAAAGGTGTGCGCTCATACGAAAAATTACGGCGTGTAACTGCGCATTTCGGCAAGTCAGCTCTTCAAATTGAGGTCGATTAGAGACTATGCGTAGACATCGAGATGGCTCCTCTTATCGTGAAGCACAATACAAAGTGAGTCGTCACTTACCTTTGATGGTAATCTGGTTGGTTATCGAATTTTTACGCTAGAATCTGGACGGTTCATTGAATGCGTGGCGGGCATAGCCTCACTGCTTTCCGGGTGCGATATATTACAGTATTTTATTACGCGTATCTGTGGTGTTGTTTCTTATCGAACGAGTGAACAAAGAGCGAATGATGTCCTATTTTTACAGTGGCGGACTGGCCAGGGAGGGAAGAGCGGAATATTCCTCCTGGCCTTGAATTCTCCGTTTAAAAAAAAAAAATCCGTAACAGGAAGACTCACACAAGTTTTATTGGTTCGATATCAGTTTTACCAACAGATTTAAAATTACAAATAATAAAGATAATTATAAAATGCTAGTAAAACAAGAACTTTGTATTGAGTAACCTAAAAAAAATTGGCCACATGAAATTGCAGTGTTGTATTCAATGTGGAATTTGTCACAATTTTCGTGTGAATATTTTAACTTTTGTTAATAAACCTAAAAAGTGTAAACAAATTTAAAGTAGTCAACCTCACATACCCTTAGTGCAATATGATTTCTCCTACTCCCCCCCCCCCCCAATTACCTGCTGAATTTACTGAAAATAAGGTGTTCGAACATTTTTAAAAATGTAAAAGTCGGACGAACAAGAACAAAGGGAACGGGAAAATGTAAAACAACGAAGCTTTCAGTTTTTTTTTTTTTTTTGTAAGAAAACCAATATCAGCGTCCGATGAAAACTTATCTGGTTAGTGATTGCATCGTCGCACACAAGATTCTGGCTCATTTGCCGTATCGTAGTAGCAAAAGTTACGAGACAATTTTTTTCAAATATAATGTGTAATATAGTAGATATTATTCAGTACACCACGCATTCAGATTTTTTAGTAGTGTCCTGTTGGTATGTCTGCCGTTACAACTGCATACATCAATTGCACATTTTTCTTTATTCTGGCATACAACACGTCGAATTACTAATGCAGTGTAGTGCATCCTTGTTTAAAACTTAAAACATATTGCAGTGCTGATTTCTATGTGAAACTTAAACACAGTCCAGTTAAGTTTACCACCAGAAATACCAACGTGTTTGAGTTAGGCGACAAATTCAGACCGACCGACTGACACGTTCGCAGAGGTCAGTGAAAAAACCGTCTGTTGGAATACGTTTATCCATTGAAAACCTGGAAAGCAATTGTAAAATAAGTAAAATAAACCATGTGGATGCTGGCTTCCCTCAAAACTTTTAAAATAGCAGTTTAATTTTCAAACCCATCGGATTCTTCCTTACACCACTAAAAATAAACACAGTATGGATGGCACATTAAAAGCACCTCACCGCAACAAAAATTTCGCAACATAGGTACTCACCGTAAAAACATGGACAAGCTACCATGCCACCAAGTAACAAGCACAGCAAGGTATTGTGGGCATTCTTTTTTCCTTGCTCCCAATCTTGTTGTATTTAGCCCACATTGTAACTTTAAAAATTGTGGAAAAATGAATGTGGCTCGTCCGTGTTTTTACGATGAGTACCCGTGATGTGCAATTGTTATTGCTGTGAAGTGGTTTTAAAGTGTCACACGTATGTATGTTTAGTGTTCTGAGGAATAGAATCCGATTTGAAAATTAAATCGCATTTTTAATGTTTTGAAAGAAGCCAGCCAGCGGTCACTTAGTCCATTTACTTCAATGCCATTCGCCCCACTCACCCCTGGAAGCAATTGTAATGTTGCAGACCGCTGTGGTACGATCCCAAATTGGTCGTTAGAAAGTACAGGATATCTTCCTTCAGAAAAGAGTATACATGGTTTCGGATAATGGACTCTTTAACCTTACAAGGCCCACAGGCGAGTACAATCGGTCGATGGTTTTTGAGGTCAGAGACATTTCCTTTTGTAAATAGGGACCCCGAGTGGAATTCCACGTAACAGGCAAGGCATCCTTGGTGAGAGACAGATTTAAAATAAGGGAAAGTGATTCAGAGATTTCAGTGGCAATTTCTGTAGAATGAGGCAGAGAAACTTCTGTGTCATGTTTAACACGTAAGTGTAGGGCAGTGACACAACGTAGTATTATTGTATATAACTATGCTGGAGCCAGTAACTGGGATAGCTGCAAGGGTCACTGGAGGGGAGAAAGAAGAGCGTCTTACGGAAGCCAATGCTGTTAGAGCGGATTTCTTAGGCCTATAACGCGCGATTTTTGTCGATTTGTTGGCAGTTGCTGACATTTTTAAGCAAGTGGAATCTTTTCTTTTCCGATTACAACCTAGCAGCATAAGGGATTAGAGAATACAACGTTTTTTTTAAGCCTATGAAATCCGCTCTCAAAGCACTGCCTTGACTAGAAGTGCCGTTGTTTAACCCTCCATTTTAATCTAGTGCCCCTTGCAGCTATATGTCTTGTAGCTAATACGACGTCACATGACGCTGCTCTTAGCCAAGGAAGAGAAAATCACGGGGGAGCAGTAAGCCTTTTCGTTAGCTTCAGTAAACGGCGGCAATACCTCATTATCAGATATGAAATTATAAGAAAACGCGTGAAGTAGCACGTTATAGCTGTAGCTGATTAGCTGATGTAGTACATTTACTGTACTGCTTTCACCCAGGACCAAATCATTCGTCGACGTACAGTTTATTTCGAAGCGGAAGGCTCACGTCAGACTCCTCGTCATGTACCCAGCAGAATGAATATCCCTGTTACAAAATCGATGGTTTCTTCTGTGGTTCAATCATCGCATTCCTGCATTTTGAGTGTATCCGGAAACCCTGATATGGAGTTGAGTACTACTATCCCAGAAACATTTATGCATCCTATATAAAGGACAACTCTCAGCTGTTAAAAAGCATCGATAGCCTAAACTCTTCCATTTTGATCTTGAGACAATTGAGCGTGACTTTGAAATTGCCGCCATGAATTCCAGACTTGTGAATCTAGAAGCCTTGGTACATGATCGGCTTGCCTTAAAGAGCGTGGAACATTTGCCAGACCTTGGCCATTTTTCAAAAAGAGTCCAAGACCCGGCAGGTTGTGCCCTACTTACGGACTTTGTTGACCCTGAAATACAGCACTTACATGCCGTGGAAGAAAAACGTTTTAATTTGAGGCCTCTGTCAACAAAACCGTAAACGATTTTCAGGCACTCGTCGAGCTTAATTCAGGGAATTTTGAATTGAAAATCGAAAATCTCCTGTTGAAACAGTCAAATTTTTTCTGCGAAGTCATTGAGGCTAAACTGCAGCGTCACGAAGACCACCTCATAAACAAGTTATCAGACTTAATTACTAAAATAAATATTAAGGGAAAAAAGGAGCAAAACACAAATGCAAACACCGGAAATGATTACCAGGCTGTGCTTCTACCGGTATTGTGCAAATACGCTCAATTCTGTCAAACACTAAAGAAGGGAATCTTCAGTTATTGTCCAGCCACGTTGAACCCTCTGAAGTTGATACTCCTACATATCGTGCGACACTTTCGGACCCGCAAAGCTCAAAATGTGTAACAGTCCGAAAACAGAAAAAAAAATTAAACATTAAATTATACCGGAAAAGGTAACCCCACTGCCTGACCAAATACATTGTGCAAGAAAACCCGTTTCTACTAATGCTACCAAATGTACCGGAAAATCTTCATCTCCCTTAACTGTTCCACTTCCGGTAAACACTAAATCAAATGGTCGTGTCTCTCCCTCTGAAATTGAGAAACTAAATTTATATAACCCTGTTGGTGTGCCATACTGCAAGCTATACTAATGCTGCTGCCATCAAAAAGATTACACATGTTACACCCAACATGAAACCAATATATGACGCGGTTTCACACCTTATACGTGATAAATATTGTTCCAAGGATGCTCTGGAGTCTGGTGACCACTGTCCTGATAGTAGTAAAGATGAGGACTGTGGAGCTGGTGAAGTAACATGGTATGGTCCAACTATTATCGTGGGTGACTCACATGTCAGGAACCTCAGAGGCGGCATTCACCCTTCTACCAAAACTTGGACCATGTCAGGTGCTAGGGCACAGGACGTGATTACAAGATTGCCGGATGCCCTGGAAAGTTTTGACCCAGAGTCATCATTCATTGTGTGCGCTGGTTCTAACAATCTTCCACTCGATCGACCCCCCCACCCCCCTGATCCACTTTGTGCTGCATCCCGCAAACGTAACCAACTCTATTCGATCTGTAAGACCGACTGCCAAGTCCTCTGATCGGTCTGTTTCCACGGTTGGGCAGGAAGAACAAGAAGATTGATAGAGCTGTTGCTCTCACAAATGTACTTCTGAGAAAACTCTGTGTAAACAAACAATTTAATTTGTATCTATTGACAGTGATATTTGTGATGCCACACTCTTTTAGCTAGGGACGGGTTACACTTGACCAGTAGAGGAAAGGACAGGTTTCAGCGTGAACTGAATTTTCTGCAATCTCCTTTGGAAAACATGATTTACTAGCGGGGAATAATCCCATCTCACAGGCGATTCTCAAAGTGCCACCCATGTTGTCTGGAAATTTGAAATGTATCACTTTAACTGCTAGGAGCCTGGTTAGAAATACGCGTACCTCAGGGCTGTTTTGGCGGGGGATTTTTTTGGTCTCATTTTTGTTGTTGAGACATAGCTTCACGATGGGCTCACGGATGCTATGGTGTTGGGAGGTTTCCAGTATGGTGTAGTAAGACGGGATCAAGGTTCTCATGCTGGGGGATTATTGGTTTTATATAGGTTGGTGTTGGAGGTGGTCTGTGGCCTGGTGGCTGATGATGCAGAGGCTATAACTGTTTTAATGCCAGCCTAGAAACTTAACTTTGTGCATGCTACTTGCCAGACAGTTTTGACGACATGCAAATCGAAAAGTTGGGTTTATTTATTAATGGGGCCGTTAGGTCAACTTTCTTAAATACAGTATACTACTCGGTGATTTTAATCTGTCTACTGTGGATTGGGGACCAACAATAGACATCATCAGGCTTTTTTGGGAGCTCATAGCACCACTTGGTCTGCAGCAGCTTGTCTTCGAACCTACCCGCGGGAACAATATTCTTGACCTGATCTTCTCCCAGGGTGATCGGTTGATTTTTGATGTGTCGCTGGAAGACCACATGGGTAATAGCGATCACAGTATGGTGTCTTTTCATGTGCAACTGCACCTTTTCTGAATCCCACCCTGTTGGAGATGCCACCAGGAAAATAGATTTTGATAGGTTAAGGGCATCCTTGGCGGATTTCGACTGGAATACTTCAATCTTTATGAAATGCCCAACAATTGAACTTGCCTGGGACCGTTTTCTTGGCCTTCTTCAAGATCGGGTTAACTCTTGCAGGATTGTGGATCGAAGGGACCACTCTAAGAGACAGCATGTCCCTCACAACATTGTCAAGCTTGGCTGTACTAAATTTAAACTTTGAAAAAAAAAAACACAAAAATGCACCATCTGAAGAGACACTGAATTGCTACAATGAGTGCCGTAAACAGTATTCTGCCTCGGTTGAGGCTTGGCATGATTCATATCAGGCGCAATTATCAGGGAGGAAGTTCCTTGGCCCTTTTCCGTTTTTATCGGAAAAAAAACTGGAACTTCTCGTACCCTGCCCCCATTTCGACCAGGTGACAAGTTCATTGCCGACAACCATGAAAAGGCGGAGGCCCTAAATGAGATCTTTGCATCTAATGGTGTTATTGATGATGACTCTGTACTCCAGCCACTAGCCCAAATTCAACAGGTGGATGAGTTTTGTGACCATGTGTTATTCTTGCCTTCTATTGTTCGTTGCACTATCTCCAAACTTAAGTCGAGGCATGCCCTGGGTCCAGAAGGATTCTCAGCTTTTTTTTTATAAGCAGCTGATAAACGAACTAAGTTACCCATCAGCAAAAATTTTTGAGCTCTCCTATCTTTCGGGAACGGTGCCCAGTATTTGGCCGTCTGCACTTGTTGTGCCAGTGCTTAAAAAGGGGAATACATTGGATCCACGAAACTATGGTCCGATTGCCTTGACAGCTATACCGTGTAAACTAATGGAATCTATCATTGGAAATCATATGATAAACTACTTAGAAAGAGGTTACCTTATTCACCAGGACCAGTTTGGTTTTATGCCAGGCCGTTCTACGACCTATCAACTTCTAGTAGCACTCGATAGGTGGACAAATGCTCTGGATTTGGGGGCATCATCTGACGTCATCTACTTTGACTTCCATAAGACCTTCGAATCTGTAGTTCATTGGAAACAGATTTTCAAACTACAGGTTATGGGCTTCAGTGGCCAAATTTTCCAAAGGATCACAGCCTTCCTTGAGGGGCGGACCCAGAGGGTACGAGTGGAGGAAGTTCTATCTTCAGTTTCCAGTATTGTGAACGGGGTCCCACAGGGCTCTGTACTGGGGCCGTTGTTCTTCGTAATTAATATAAACGACCTGTCTTGTACCAGCTCAGGTATTAGTGATTTGAAATTTGCCGATGATCTGAAACTTGGAACGGAGATCATTTCTGTGCAGAATATTATCGGTCTCACAACTAAGATTGTAAATGTTTCAGACTGGTCTGAAACTTGGCAGCTGCCACTCTCTGTTCCAAAATGCGTTACATTCCATATAGGATGCTTAAATATGAGCACACATACAGGCGGAACGACACCCTGATGCCTGATGTGGACGAGGTTCGGGACCTTGGTGGTGTGGTTTACGTCGAACCTTAAACCTTCCTTGCACTGTAGTAAAATTACTGCTCTGGCTTTCTGTAGGCTTCCAATAATTTTGAATCGATGTTTTAATTCAGGGAGTATGCAGATCCGGGTCTGGGCATTTAAAGTTTTTGTGCGCCCATTACTGGAGTATGACACCCCTGTGTGGTCGCCTTCCTTGCTTAAAGATATTGATATGGTTGAGTTAGTCCAACGACGATTCACAAAGGGTTTGCCTGGTTTCAGGGAAATTCCGGCTGGAGAACGCCTGCAGAGGGTAAAATTAGAACCTCTGGAACTTCACAGACTGCATTTCGATCTTGTGCTCACCTTTAGAATTTTTCGAGGTTTCTTATCAGTGGACCTGCCTTTCTTCGACCTGAGCACTGTTCACTCCACTAGAGGCCACTCATTGAAGCTTTTAGTTCAGCCCTCGAGACTGGAGTGTCGTCAGCATTTTTTTTTCTGTGAGGATGGTGTCTGTTTGGAACTCCCTAACTGAGGAAGCAGTCTCGGCGACCTCTGTAAGTAGGTTCAGAAGAATTTTAGATAAATTGCTGCTATCCATTTTCTTGCGGACGCGATATTAATCATAAATTATCATGCTGCATTCTTTAGGAATGGTGTCAGTGGCTCACCGCCCTTTCACCATCCTCCCCGCCACTTAGTTGTGGGAAACCTTTATTACAATTATTAGCTTATCCGGTTTTGCTATTTAACATTGAATTTTTAACAATAGGGGATAGGGCAGAAGTTATTTGTTTACTGTTTAACGAATTTGAAAAGGGCAAACAAAGAATTGCCCCTACCTCCTTCGTGACATCGACGACGTGGAGTCTTTCCAGCGGCGATTTACCAAAACCCAGTCGGGACTTTCACACCTTCCTTACGTTTCGCGTCTAGGGAAGGTCCGACTTGATTCCCGCGAGGTCTGTCGCCTGAAGGTAGATTTCATCCGGACCTTTAAATTTTTCTTCGACTTGACATTCCGCTTTTTAACATGTCAAAGAACACGTGCACTCGTGTCCACTGTTTCAAGCTGACCAAACCCCCTGCCCGGTCGGATATTCGCAGATCCTTCTTTGCGGTGAGGGTAATCCAGCCTTGGAACTCTCTACCGGAGTCGTGGCATCAGCTCCGTCCGTAGGCTCGTTCCGATATTGACACGAGGAAGTGGACTCGAGGCACTTCCTTAAGAGACCGAATTTCTGCCTCCCGTGGGTGAGGAAAATTGAGAGCAAATTACATTTAAAAAAAATATTTCTTCCATTTTTAACATTGGACCAGGGAAAGTTGCATTTCTGACCTCCCGTATCCCAAAACACTCATCATTTGGTGTTTTAAACCTTTATTATTATTATGATTATAATCTTAAAGTACTCAGCTTGAGCCAATTTGTTTACCACAGCTGTAAGGGGTGTTAGATAACCTTTGGCCCCTGTGTACAATACGTCGCTCTGTGTAAATTTATAGGTTATACTAGAGTATATCTTTACAATTTTTTTCCATTTGTTTCAAAACTGTCATAACATGGCTGGCTGTTCTGCATGACGACGCAGCTGTCATATGAAAAACTGCCAAAGATGAAGGAGCCGTCCTTATCCCCTGATCTGAATATTTGTGAACATGTTGGTTTAACTCTGAAGGATGCCGAAGAGACACTAGTGAGAATGAAACAGCAATTCAAATATGATGCCACCCAACTGCTGCGTTACCGTCATTGTGGTACTAGAAGGCATGTTATCACCCAGTTTCGACTATCTCAGTACTATACAACAATGCTTGTAACAATGCAACAATCTTGATACCGTCACCCCAGGCCCGGAATACTGGGATTTACATCCCAGGCCTGAAGTACAGAGATCGACAAAGGACCAGCACGCGCACAACAAAGAACGAATCATGCCGACGTTCTTTTGCTCAGAAAGCTTGACAATGCGACTGTGCGGTTGCAACAATGTTTACACATAAAACTAATCCTAATTCGGATTTTCTCCTTTAGCGAACAAGGATGGTATTGCAATAACAATAACAGTGAATGCACTTTTCAATTGTTACGCGGCTGGGTGATAAATAGGTTATTACCCGCTTTCCTCGTACTGAGCTCAACAATGGCTCAAGGCCTCGACATTGTTAATCTCAGTACTCAGAAAGCGGGTAATAACCTATACAAAATAGGCTCACAGTAATTGTCTGGTAGGTTACTCTCCTTGTACCCAAAGTGCCTTTAGGGCTGCCCTGAAACTCATGGCAACAACACCTAAGTGTAGTATGGACCATTCAAAGTGTGTACACCAAAAAATAGACATTCTGACAACCTATGATCTATCGTACTTATTTGTTATGTGCGACATGGGCGGGGGGGGGGGGGGGGTGGCCGGAGGTTTTGAACGCCGGGTGTGCAGTGGAATGGAACGTAGGGTAAAATGTGACAGCATTTTGGAGAATTGCAGCAAAGCAGCTTCATTCCAGGTGTGGAGTTGCTGGCAATTCAAAATTTATGGGATGTTTTTAAAGTGGTGTTCACTTTCCAGAATGATTTGCACTGATGTTTGATTAGTTGTTTAAAGAACGTGTTTTGGTTATTAAAAAAAAAAATGATCCTCCACATAACATCAAAAACCGTATGGTCATTATTGACCAATAAGGTCAAGAATGGCTCGTCGTCTGCTAGGCTCCGACTAATTAGGAAAGGCCCAATTCGGAAATTTGCCCCGAGTTGCATCAGTGCCTGTAAAGGAGGCCCAGTTGACAGTAGATGGTTGAAATAGTTTATCTACCGATATCAACATCTCAGTCCTCTCGTAACAATACACGGATGCAGGAACACAACAATGAACGGGGGGGGGGGGGCGGGCTGAGAACTAGTTCTCAACTAGTTCTCAGCACTCAAAGGGTTCAAAGGGTTTAACGAGCGTTAACCACTCCTGGTCATCTGCCCGAAGCCCTAAGGCCCTATGTCTGCAACAGCCAGATTCCCAGGCGGTCACCCACCCAAGTATCTCAGCACTCGATTACAATACAACGATGCAGGACACAACAATGAAAAAGGGCTGTTCTCTGCACCGGTACTGAGAACTAGTTCTCAGCACTCGATTATTTGTAAATGAAACCCGTGTTACACGTCTCATTCTGTAAATTAAATTTACTTTCTAATCGGCAAGTTATTTTTCACCATGATAAATTCTGAAAACGGGCAATACCGGTAATATTTCAAGCATTAAAACTCATTACAATATGACCGCCACAGTGAAAATTTAAAGTTGCTCTTTTAAAACATTCTTTAAAATCTGTAGTTTCGGCGGTACATTTTTGTTTGCTTGTGGAGATGGTTAGTTTCCATGTAAAATGTCGGGCTCACCGACAAGGGCGCCCGATGAACAGTAAACAAAAGCAAAGGATGGGGGGTGGAGGGGGGGGGGGGGGTAGGGGGACTTTTTCTGAGGACCTTTTCTTTTAGGACGCACCTTATTTTGGCCTAATTGGTGTTACAGATCGTCAAAAAAACCTTTGTTTTAACGTTTTTTAAAATTTTTTATAAATTTTCTATATAGATTTTCTTCATGATTCTGTCTACCAAAAGGGCAAGAAGGCAAAGAAAAATGGCAAAAAGGGGGCACACAACCATCTCCAACATTATATTACGTGATCTCTTTCGAAATATCTCCATCCATCGACAAATCAAACAAATCCTCGAATACCAAATCCGAAGCTATAATAGAACACTATACGCAAACGCTTTTTCCCTTTCCGCCTTGCATTGTTGTACTACTCCGTGCACTACATCATTATTGGAGTCGCATGCTTCTTCATTGTCGGGCATAGATGCGGACATCGGTAGAAAAATAAGTTATCGCCTGCTTCCCTCGTGCAAAGAACTAACAATCGCCTGCGGCCCTCGACATTGTTAGTTCTCAGAACTCGGGAAACAGACGATAACCTATACAAAATATCAAGTTAGTATTTCTGCGTTGTATATTTATACTACAGTAAGGGCATATTAATATGACCCATTTGGAACAGAGTTCCGACCAAAATAATGAAATAATTTCCCTCCGTTTTTCCAAGTTTTCCAGAGCAGTTCTGGTCAATTTCCAGGATATTTTGTCGTTAAGTTCAGGAAGGAAATTTTTCCTCACATTTTACCAGTTTTACATGTTTTTACGGCTCATTTATTGTAAAAGAGTAGCCCAATTTAATAAACTATTAGGTGTCACTACACAGAAGTAAAAGTATAAATTTTATTTTCCCACTATTTTTAGCACTTAGGACTAGGCTTAAAAGTGTAGCTTTGTTTTCTGCATGAGTTTAACATTTTATTTGGTGTGTAAAATCGGAAAATACCCTGAGTTTTCACTGAATTTCAAATACAGTTTAAATTCCCAGAATTTTCCAGGTTTTCAAGATTCTCCAGGTTAGCGGGATCCCTGTGGAATATAATCCATTAAAAAATGTACATTAAAATCAGTTTAGGTGGTGCACACAGCCTCCACATCAGTGGTTAAATATGCCGTCCCGGTGGAGAGCCACCACGATACCACCCCGTCCGAACTCCTGATCACGCATCACGTAGGACTTAGGAAGTTGCCAATTAAAATAACATCAGTAATGGAGTCGTTTAACCAAGTTTCAGTAACAATCACAATTAGATCCCTTTGCTGAGATCGAAAGAAAATTCACAACCTTGTTGCAAAAACTGAGCATTAAGGCGAAGACAAATATTACGGTTACTACTTGGTAACACGTCTAACGACTACAACTCTCCTTTACCCAAATTGTAAAAGTTGCCGCTCTCGAGCTAATTCTTAGCTGACTTTGAGGAAGTAGGCAAGGATGCCCAAGTTAATTTTTTTAAATCATTTCTTTTGTTTTTCCTGTCATTTTGGGGGGAGGGGGGGGGAGGGTAAAATTAATAGTGTTCCCCGCAGAAAAATTACTAACCACGGCCCCTCCCACTGTGAGATGGGAGAAAGGAGTGTGAGAGCAGACAGGCGATCGTTAATGTGGAGTTCTCAGTTTTACATTTAATGAATTACCGTTGACGCTGACGGGCAATGAACACAAGCTTTATTCATATTGATGGAGCCAACAACAGGGCCATCTGGCCAATATCAGGCCAATTTCTCCCTGATCT
>JAHWFP010044488.1:0-16067 GCA_023313725.1 Lithobius niger | reverse complement strand
AAAAATCGATAACCAATAGTTCTTTAATAAATAACTTATTTATATCATGGTTGGGACGTCAAGCTGACTCGTATTTAATTAAAACGTGTTTGTGTTTTGTGAAAGGTCATTCCATTTTAGTTTACTGAGGGTGGAGTGGTTGGAAGACGAGTCGTCGTTTGCGTCCGTTTGTGGGTTCACCGTATTTCACGCTAGCCAGGTCGCTTGTGTTTTCAAAGCTTTTCGGAGTGATAGAACTTCGATAAAAGGCTGCAGGGGTAGAATGACATTCTGGGAAGGTATGTAATTCATTTTGAGCGTTTGTAATTTGAGAATTGTTTAAAAACTAGGTAATAGGGTAGCGATATGAATGAAGGTCATTGCATGTTAGTTTGCGGAGGGAGGGGGAGGGGGGAGTTAACGCAGCGTGAATGGCTTAGATATTGGCCAGACGTATAAGAATTTGCAGGGATGGGATTTCATTCCTTTTAAGTAATTAAGTTTTGTGCGTTTTTATTGCGTTACGTTTTTCTTTTCATGATGTAATTTGGTCGTTGGTGTGTGTTCCCGGTCGCGTGATCCGGAAGTGTCAAAAGTGTTGGTTATTGGCAAAAGTGTTGGTTATCGGCAAAAGTGTGAGGTAACTTGATAACCCACACTTTTTGCGATGACGCACACTTCCGGTGTTGGTTAACGGGATTTAACCAACGGAAATTTAGCATGGCGTTGAGTTAGCGTGACGTCACAGCCGTGGTATAAACGTTATTAATGATGTAGATATACTACTAATTTCGTTTCTTTTACCTCGTCGGTAACTGAAAAGAGGAATGTCCCTGAGAGACATATCGGTAATGGTTTATAATATCAAAAACCAAAACTGGTAAAAGGGACCGCCAAGTTTCGAATGCTTCGGCCCCTCAAAGGAGTGATATCAACACACCAAAACATTAAGCGAGTTAATCGCACCGACTAATAGTTCGAAGGTTAAATAAAAACTAGAACATTGCTATACTTTCGGTAGCAATGTTCGCGTTTTCGTTTAACGTTCAAAGTATTAGTCGGCGCGATTAACGTGGGTGGATATTTTGGTGTGTTGATATCACTCCTTTGAAGGGCCGAACCATTCGGAACTTGGCGGTCCCTTTTACCAGTTTTGGTTTTTGATATGATATCACTTTTTTTTTTTTAATTGTGTATTAGACTCAACTCAACCAGCCTGCAGATTTGCAATAATGTGATACGTCAACAGTAGCTCGAGTGGCCATTTTTCCACTATTTTAATTTGATATCACTCCTTTGAGAGGCCGAACCATTCTCAAGTGGCCTCTTTATCAGTTTTTGGGGTTTACCAGTAAGGGTTTATAAGGCTTTTTTCCAACAGTTATGGGAAGTATTTTGGTCATTATTTCAGCCGGCCCCCTCCCCTTACCGAATCACTTAAATGCCTAGTAAAAGTTCAAGATTCACCCACAAGTGATCTGGTAGCGGGGGAGGGGGGGGGAGCTTCACATTATGTAAGGATAAAGACAAAAATAATAATAATAAACTACTTACATTTTGTCTCAACACCAAACGGCACAGAAGAAGCTTCGATTGATAGGTTGTCCGTGATGAGAAAGAAAAAAAAAGTTTCTCCTCGACACAAACTGCTCCTTGGAATTGCGTTAAAAGTAAAGCCGTTTTTTTGCCTGCTCCACTTTTTGTTTTAGTGTTTGTTGTCTCCTCCCTCTAAGGCTTAAAACAAAGTGATGCGCACGCCAATCGGGAGGGAGTACTCGTCACGAATCCACTGCCGTGACGTCACAGCGAGACGGGTAGACACACACTTTTGACTACGAATGGGGAGGAGGAAGCTCGTTCCACTCTCATTCTTAAAGGAAATGTGCTATTAATGGAAGTTTGCCGTTTTAAAACTTTCATTTTTCGAAATAAGGAACTTCTACTGGGAAGGGCTACTTTTGGTTGTCAATCATAATTTTGACAATGTGAATTTTTGCGCCGGGACACTCAAATTCCCTGATTGACGGGGAAGCTAGTTCTGGAAGCTAGGAATTTTTTTTTAAGCCGGGTTGTCAGTGCTCCTCAACCCGTTCGTCACGCAAGGATTTACGTCACTTGTTTGGAGGTCTGTTGTAACAAGTGGCATTTCAACGCCTTGACGTAAAGGGAATTAATTCGTCAAAACAAAGATTTAAAAACCCGCGCTTGAGAGGAACGTGAGTGTTTAACATTTTGGAGCAACCAGATTCTTTAGGGAATTATTAGTAAATGACAGCAGACCAGGTGGCAAAAAGTAGGAATTGACCAACATCGTGTGAAGGAGTTCACGAGGAGCGTTTAGACAGTTTGAAGACACTCTTCAAGTATGTGACGGACAAAACTTGGCGCATGTTTTCGAAATACAACAACAAACAAACCTGTACATCTAGACACACGCTAGTGTGTCGCGCCAAGTTAGGCAACAATCATCACAACAAACATCACATCAATTCAATTGTCGAGGTTGTAAACCATTGTAGCGCGGCGCCATAGCGTCAGTGTCTTATATCTTGAAGCATAGTTGGGCACATTTCAGGTACTTGGGGAAAAATAATAATGCGGTACAAAAAAGCTTAAATTGTGTTGAAATCGAGAGCAATGACCCACCTGACAAAAATTAACTCGTGTAGGAATGCCAGCTAAGCTGCTTTCAATGCAAAATCTGACACTCAATAACGTTGAGCTAATCGCACCGAATAATACTCTGGACGTTAAATGAAAACTTGAACATTGCTACCCAAAGTAGAAATGTTCTAGTTTTCATTTAACCTTCGAACTATTAAGCGGTGCGATTAACTTGGCGAATGTTTTGGCGTGTTGATATCACTCCTTTGAAGGGTCGAACCATTCGGGACTTGGCGGCCCCTTTTACCAGTTTTGGTTTTTGATATGATTATTTTTTTCACCCTTACAATCATAAGCATTTAGCCACAGTTATACTATATTTTATGATCAAGAACTCTATTTACAGTTTTTTTGTTATTTAATTTCTTTTGAGCTTTAAGTCAGCCGAAGCAATTTAATGTTCGTATGGCTGAACCGGCTCAATTTTGAACATCACCCGACTCTTTTTGAGAGAAAAAATACCTGGTAAAGGGAAAAGCCAACCCGGGGATTTGAACTGGGAAACCTCCGAACGTCGTAGGGGGCCGAAATATTGTTCAGAATTGGCCAGAATAGTTCCCATAGCCGCTGAAGGAGCATGGTAGTCTCTCACGCTACCCTGGCTGCCAGCGCTGGCGGGGGTCTTTGCCAAGGGGTCCTTACCAGGAATTCGACCAGATCTGCAAACCTCCAACCACCAGGCCGAGCTCTCTCACCGCTCAGCCACGATGACCACTGTAAATTGATGGCAAAAGTAGCATGAATAAATAGTATTACAAAACAGTTGGCAAATCTGAATATCTATGGATATTGGAATACCAAATCAACTCATTCGCATCTGAATTAAGTTAATTCCGCAAGATCACACGACGAGCTTAAATCATTTGATGGAAACTAACGGTCGTACAGATGAACCAACAAAATTTTGAACATTGTTACACAATTCTGAAGATAAACAAGTGTAGCAAAGGGTGGGGAATAAAGGGCCTGTTCTGCACCGAAACTTACCTAAAATCCAAAAGATAGAGGGGAAAAAATGAGGAAAGAAAAAAAGAGCACGCGCCAACTTTTGTTTTTTAGGTGGTGGTAGTAGTTGAGCGCAGGGCCGTAACAAGCCCCCTTGGCGCCCAAGGCGAACCAACTGAGCGGCGGCCCCCCAACCCCCCCCCCCCCCTCCGTCCGACTGCCAATTTCAAGAACACAAAAAAAATTCTTGAAAGTTACATTGAAGCTTCTATAACTAAATACTAAAGAGACCTGTATTCCGTATTTATTTAGGAAATTTAAGAGGTTGAAGACAACAAACGTTAACGGAGAAAAGAAGAAGAAAAAACAAGCGCGTTTTTTTTTTATCGAACAAGCGTGATTTCATGATTATTTTGGCTTGTCAGTTGATCAAAAAATGTTAATTAAGGTTATAAAGAGATGAGAGTAAGCTATTTTGTTTTTGGAAAACAGAAAATAAAGTTCCAATATACTGTAAGTAATTCAACCATACTCAAAAACTCGTTTTTCTTTCAATTTTCGCATTTTTCGTTTGCAAGCATCGACGCAAGAACAGTGACATGTCTCTGTTTGAACTTTTTTTTTGTTGAAATTCCAGTTTTCGGTTAGATCTGATCATTAAAGAAAAAACGGTTAACATAACATCCGGAAGTTGCGAAACGATCCCTAAACCAAGTTCGAGCAAGCACGTCCCTTCTTCCGGCGTTGGGAACTTGTGTGCAACGCCATCCGTTAAAAAATATATTTATGCTTTACCATCCACTAACACGGTTACGGGGCTGGCATGAGTTCGGTGAGGCGCCCCCAGCAAGACGGCGCCCTAGGCGGTCGCCTTGCTCGCCTTACCCTTGCTACGGCCCTGGTTGGGCGTTGTGTTGGCTTATTACTCTATGCTGTAAAGATGGTGGTAGCCATTTTGGTTTTGATATCACTATACTTTTAAAGGCGAAACTTGGCGGGTTCTTTCACTCTTTTGGGTTTTTTGGTCTGATTAATTCATCCAAAAAGATTTTAAAACCCGCGCTGATGATGAGGAACGTGTCTAACATTTTGGAGCGACCAAATTCTTTAGGAAATTATTCGTAAAATGACTAAAGATTAAGTGCCAAAAAGTAGGAAATGACCGACATCACGAGCGTGTAAGGAGTTCACAGTGTGACTGGTCAAGTGTGTGACAGATTACGATACTCGTTTGACCAACGTTTGAACTACAAGATACAAAGGAATACATGGGAAATTCCGCTTAAAAGTTCAGAGCAAGATATAGGGCTTATGAAAAAAACAACTTAAAAACAATAGTTTGGTTTATTTCAGCATACGTACGTCATCGTCGTCGTTATGCTTGATTCTTCTAGCACTACTGGGCAATGGTCTTCAACTTTGCTCGTTAATAGGGTTAACCTTGGCGGCCTTTCTCTGGTGGAATGATATCGCCACTTTCCCATGTATTCAAAGGTCGACCATTTTTTTTGGAAACTTAGACGCTTGTCTTACACCAGTTTTGGTTTTTGGGTGGATATCACAACTGTTAAATGACTTAGATTGCACGAAACATCACGCCTGCCTTCATCTATATTTTCATCAGGAGAATGTTGATGAAGCACCACGCTAGTAGTCCGCCCACCAAGTTCAATAATTGTCACACTTCACTGTAACTTCATTGTAAGAAAGTCATTGTTTAACTCCTACATTGTTGTTGCATGGCCACTAGTATCTGAAACCAGAGTTGAGAGTGTTTCACGATGGTGAGGATAAATACCTATGCGGTGAAACAGCTTGAAAGTTGTTGGAAATGGGCAGTCGTTGTGCCCTGACAAGCAATAGTTGTATTTCAATCAAGTGCACAAACTGTATCAATGTCATAAAAGTGCGTGAAGAACGTTGATTGCAGCTGACTACTATATCAAGGACCACGATAGTGGTCTGCCGCCAAGTTCAGTAATGGTTACACTTCATTGTAACTTCATTGTGAGAAAGTCATTATTTAGCTCCTGCATTGTTGTTGCATGGCCACTAGCTTTGGTACTTTATCTGAAACCAGAGTTGAGCGTATTTCACGATGATGAGGATAAATTCCTATTCGGCGAAACAGCTTGAAAATTGTTGGAAATGGGCGGTCTTTGTGCCCGACAAGCAATATTTGTATTTCAATCAAGTGCACAAACTGTATCAATGTGATAAAAGTGCGTGAAGATCGTTGATTTCACCTGACTACTGACTACTATATAGTGACTACTGACTACTGACTAATTCCGCTCATATAAAATAAATTATGCGACAGATACGAATGAAATTTGGTTTTAAGCACTCTTGTAACTCCAATACGTGCCTTTTAAGGTTTGACGTTCGGGGAGGCATTATCAAAAAAGATTACAATCATTTGAAATGCTATTTTTCTGCATTTTGGGAAAACGCCACCGGTGATCAAAATAAGCATTACTCGTTATTAGTGTTAACGAATAATAATGCAAACGGACTGCCAGAAATAATCGGCAACACAACATTGTTGATAAAATGCACGCGCATGCATGGATGGCTTCGTGCCACTAAGCTCTTAATAAATCCGCAGTCCGCACTACTTATTGTTGATGGTTGAATGGAAATCAGCAAACGCTTTAATTTATATGATTGAAGTCCTCATTCCAGCAAAACTTTAAAAAAAACTTAATATCTCCGTTCGTATTCAATATTTTTCGACCAAATTTGGCCAGATAGTAGATAAATGGTCAGTGGCAAAAATAGGACGCCACACAAAAATAAACTACAAAAGAAGTGATATCTAAAACAAAACCCACAAGAGTGAAAGAACCCGCCAAGTTTCAGCCAATCAAAGTAGTGATATCAGAGCCAAAAGGGCTGCCACCAAGTTACTACATTAGTTGCCAAGCTAATCCCACCGAGTATTAGATCAACGGTTAAATCAAAAACCTTACCATTGCTACTATCGGTAGCAATGGTCAAGTTTTTGATTTAACGTGTGAGGTAATAGTCGGTGGGATTAGCTTGGCAACTAATGTAGTAACTTGGTGGCAGCCCTTTTGGCTCTGATATCACTACTTTGATTGGCTGAAACTTGGCGGGTTCTTTCACCCTTGTGGGTTTTGTTTTAGATATAATATACGTAAACAGTTTTTGTTAACGTGATTAAGAAGATTCATTAGAAGAGACTTCTCCTAGCTATCTTAATCTATATCATCTCACCTATATCTTCTTTCATCTATAACAAAGCTTGTTTTGTTGCACGGAGAAACAGTACGCCCTTCCCGGTGAAATATAGCCGGTTAAAGTATGTGCCCTTTTAGTGTACGTGGTTTAGTACGTACAGAGAAGCAACGTGACGTAATTTTGCCTACCACTGTTTCATTATGTTATTTTTTTAAAAAATAGGACCTACTTCTTTAAAACAAAATTACTGTTTTTCTTTCCTACTTGGATCCCCGATGTTGAGGCCACTTTTTTCCATAAAGGACACGTTCCCACACTTTAAAGAGTTAAGGTGAGTTTTTTTTTTTTTTGCTACAACACCCGATTCCATCGACTTCCAAAGATTTCTACGCGTGAAGAATATTCCTCAGTAGGCTGAAATCAGTCAAACTCTTGTTTCAGCTGAAAGACACATAAATACAGATGCAGACCTACTTCAGTTGCTTTTTGGACTTAATTGTCAAACTGTATGATCGGGAATTGAACCCTTGACCTTTGAGGCGGTCGAAGCCCAACCGCTGAGCCGTATAGACAGTCTGCCAGACGACGAGAGGGACAATTTAACTGGATAAATCCAATCGGAAAACCCAGGGTTTTTGACAAGCCCGATCAACATTCCGTCTTTTGACAGCGTATAACAACAATGTAACTGACAACAATGATGCATGTGACCATTTATAATCTAGACACACGCTAGTGTGTCGCGGCAAGTTAGGCAACAATCATCACATCAATTCAATTGTCGAGGTTGTAAACCATTGTAGCGCGGCGCCATAGCGTCAGTGTCTTATATCTTGAAGTGTAGTTGGACACATTTCAAGTACAGTAGCGGCCAAAAGGTTTTGCACATTGCATCGCATCAACAATACCCTGCACGAACCGTAATCACGTTTGACGATGGCATCAAGTTGCAGTCAATGTTGCCAATTTCTACGGAAGAATATGAGGTTTATTAACTTCCAACAATAAACATAATTTGTACCGTGTATCTCAGAATCGAATAGAGCTAGCTGCAAAAGAAACAACGCAAACAAGACCTTTAAATTTTAACCGGTAGCAGGTTGCAATGCTGTTACTCACTGCAGTGCAGTGATTTGCAGCTAAAAGGACGATTGGTAAGAATAGTTAACACTTAGTTCATAGTTAGTGCTTACACCACGGGCAAAGGCGTAAGCAGATTTTCAAAAAGTTGGCGTCATATTTGAAAAAAAAAGAACAAATTTTTCGTTTAAGATTTTTAAAGATTCTTTGCTAGATGATGGACCGTACCTTGCTCGCAGGTTGTTCCCCGACGAAAATTGTTTCTGTAACTGGACTGGATGCCCTTTGTCACGAGTTAAAAGGTGACAATTTCATGCCCCCCCCCCCCGGACATGGAACACAATTAGCTACTTATCCCCCCCCCCCCCCCCCCCAGTGGTAAAATTAACTTGACACGTGATCATATGACGAGGACAGTGGAGGGCCACACTCTGGTCGTATTTGCCCAAACTCTCACAATTTCACAAACTGTTAACCGATTTTGATGTTTCAGTACACCATCTTAATCGTCTTGGCGAGAACTTTTCACTGGCGGAAGAGCCAAACAAATTCGTTACAACACTGAATAAAAATATTGAATGCGGACAATTTTTCTTAACACAGTAGGTGTCGCGGACACTGGCAGAAACCGGGCTGGGAATTTTTTGTGGAGGTTGGGGGCGGGGGTGCAAACTGGCAATTTTAAGCCCCCCCCCCCCACCGCAATTATGCTCCACTGCTATTTTATGCCCCCATCGCGATTTTACCCTCACACAATTTTGCCCCCAACCTGACGAAGGAATACAGTCCAAACTCTTAAACAAAAGCGAAAAAAAAATATCAGACAATAAAACGAACTACGAACTCTTTGTGCACCTTTTTCAAGTGTTCTGCTGGGCCCCCTCCACTCCCGTCCTTTGAAATGCCCTTGTTGAGAAATAGGTATTCCAGGACAGTAGTCTATATAAAGGTAAATTTATGGCAAAATAGGCTTGTCATAACACAACTGTCTTACTTCCGCAGTAAATTATAGAATAGAGTTTAACTGAGCAACGATTTACAAAACTGTCTTCAATAGTCGACTACATCTGCATAGATTTTAATTTGCGTACAATTTTACATACATTATATATAACGGAGAACTCTCATGAATTCAAACTGGTATTTTTTTTAAACATGTTAGCTTTTTAGCGAATCCTATTTATTTACGTATGATTTATTATGTTTAGTCAAAACTAACCTTGGTGAATAATGTAAACGACTTTATTTCCTTTTTAAAATTATTATCTCTATTAAAACTAGTTGCTCAAAATTAAAACAACTAGCTTTTTCTGTGCTATGGCCACTATTTCAAACTAAATCAAAACTTTTTGCAAATTTTGCATAATTTTAACAGAGTCTAACAAAGCCATGTGTCAAAGCTGCAACATACATGAAATTTTGTACACAATCGAATCAGCCGTGGGACACCCACGAAAGTCCCCATAAGGTCCCTAGCGCCTCTCCCCCTCTGCCTTCGCCCTGAGGCTTCAACACCAGTCATGGAACCAGTCATGGAACTCCCCATGAAATACCCTCAAGGGCCTCTCCCCCTTCAGCATACCCTGTACCCCATCCCTGAGGCTTGGCAAACAGATTATTGCCAATCGTGGAAAGAAGGAAATTTGGTACACAAGTCATTCTTAGCACTACAGATCAAACCAGCCATGCAACCTCCTAGAGGCTTTATATTTCAATCCACTCCGCCTGTAATAGGCCCAAAGCCTATTTTCTAATTACACACACGACAAAAATGTGGCTACGAAAATCAATTCTAACCGAGCAAAGTGCAGTGAAGCCTGACGAGGAACACTGCTTTGAGTGAAATGATAGATTGAGTCATAGAAAATAACAATTCCTCCTTAAGTAAATTACGACACTTAAAGCACAACACCTGCCAAACAAAGATTTGTTTATATTTCAGCAGAAAATATTTTATCTATAGTTTTTCGGCAAATTTTGTAACGGAAGGCATTTGTGGTAACGTTAATATGCAGGTGGGTGTTTAACCCCCCCCCCCCCCCCGTTTTTTTTCGGCTACTCACTACACTGACGTTACCTTACTACTTTTGGAAACCATTTTACCACATTCAGTCTATCTAGACTCAAATTTTTTTTTTTCGTGAGTATTTTATATTTTATGTAGACCCTAATGCTCACCTTCAATTAGAACCTCATGAAGATTAAAAACACAATAAAACTTTCAGAATAGCGTTCGGAAAAGCTAAAGATACTTCGCAAGGATTTAGGAATCGGCCTAAAAGATGTAGTGTTATTTTTTTTTTTATCTAGTATTGCCAAAAGAATTGCGAAGCCTTACCTTACATTCCTAGTCTTATTAAATAGAAAGTATTGTAAAAAACAGCTAAAATTTGGAATCCCGTTAATGTTGCGACATTATTTTCCAAATCATTCTAGACTACCGTAGTTTACTTGAAAAATGTAAAAAAGGGAAAAGATTTATTCTTACTTGAAAAATGCTGGCCGGGCAACAATACAGGTTCGGGCCAGCAATTAGCCAGCGCACACTCACACCCCATACGGCCTATTGTTGGAGCTCTTTCGGATGTAAAACCTTTTGGCCGCGACTGTAATTGAGGAAAAATAATAATGCGGTACAAAAGCTTAAATTGTGTTGAAATCAAGAGCAATGACCCACCTGACAAAAATTAACTCATGTAGGAATGCCAGCTAAGCTGCTTTCAATGCAAAATCTGACCCTCAACAACGTTGGAAATGTGTAACTAGCTAGCTAGCTAGCTAGCTAACTACTACCTAGCTAATTCTAGTCCGCTCATCCCCATGTTAATTTCCATAGGGTGATTATTCATCGATACCGATATAACGGGAAGGCTTCCCGCTATGAAATTGGACGAATGGCTTCAGTATGATACGAACTGCGTGCCTTTTATGGTTTGAGCCTAGGGGTGTAACGAGGATGGCGTGGAATGGCGCGTGAGTACGGAAATATTGTTATAACCATTGTTAGTATTGTCGGCATCGTCTCTCATTGGACAGCCAAAGTTCGGACAATGACAACGTGTATACTGACGTGCGTGCCTAGACACACACTAGTGTAGCACGATGAATCTAAACTACGTTGCCAAAGAAATTGTATTCACGTCTAATTCACGAAAAATAAACCACCTCTAAAAACAAAGCAAAATAAACAAAGGCAAAAACTGGTGAAGAGACCACTAAGTTGAGAGTGGTTCGGCCCTTCAAAGGAGTGATATCAACACACCAAAACTAACGAAATAAAACAAATTACAACAAAATTAATTTGTTGCTACTTGCTAATTTGTTGCTAATTAAATTGCTACTGGTTTGCCCTAGTAGCAAATTGTTGAAAACCAATTTCTTGTTGACATTCCATTTTATTAGACATCTGCACGGTAGCGGAGTTGAGTCTTATACACAATTTTTTAAAAAAGGACTGATATCATATCAAAAACCAAAACTGGTAAAAAGGCCCCCAAGTTCTGAACGCCCTTCAAAGGAGTGATATCAACACACCAAAATATTCGCCAACTTAATCGCACCGAATAATACTTTGGACGTTAAATGAAAACTTGAACATTGCTACCGAAATTAGCAATGCTCTAGTTTTCATTTAATCTTCGAATTATTAAGCGGTGCGATTAACTTGGCGAATGTTTTGGTGTGTTGATATCACTCCTTTGAAGGGCCGAACCATTCGGAACTTGGCGGCCCCTTTTACCAGTTTTGGTTTTTGATATCATATCATATCATCTACATGGCGGCAACACACATCAACAGATTTTTTTATTCCACCGGGTATTTATATGTCTAGTTAAACAACTAGACGTTAAAGCAAAGTACTAACGTAGTTGTTTGCTTAATGTCTATATTAATCAACGTCTAAAGCAAATTACTAATGTAGTAGTTTTTAATGTCTAGTTAATGAACGTCTAAAGCAGAGTAATAATGTAGTTGATTTTTAATGTCTAGATAATCAACGTCAAAAGCAAAGTGCTAATGTAGTTAATGTCTAGTTAGTCAACGTGTAAAGCAAAGTATTAATGTAGTTTTGTAGTGTCTAGTTAACCAACGTGTAAAGCAAAGCAATACTAATGTCGTTTTTTTTTATATCTAGTTATTCAAGTTCAAAAACAGAGTACTAATGTAGTAGTTTGTGTCTAGGTATCAACGTCAAAAGCAAGGTACTAATGTAGTTGCTGTCTCGTTAATCAGGCGTCTAAAGCAGAGCATTAATGTAGTAGTTTTATAATATCTAGTTAATCAACGTCAGAAGCAAAGCACCAAGACTAATTTTAGGGTGTGCCTAAAATGTCTGGCCGAACTTTCAGGGTGTAGTCTATGATCAAAAGTAAAACTAAAAAGTCCTATAAACATGGGTCCGGCCGGAAATGCGTCCGTTTTTCGTTACAACTGACAACCCCCCCCCCCCCCCCAAGTTAGGGGTAAAATGTTGAAGTTTTTCCATAACTTCCGACCTAAATTGTCCAAACAACTACAATTGACATATCCTTCTGCAATTTCATTACTTCATAACGTAATGTTGATTTGAGGTGTCTAAAGCTTTGCGGATGGGGCAAAAAGTGGGAAACAGGTGGGGGAAGGGAGTTGGGGGTGCGAACGTCTTTTGTCCTTTGAAATTGGTCTGGCCAAACCTTAATGACGGATCCTAGTACACAAAAAAACAAGACAAAAGGCCGAGGAAAAGCCACGCGGCATTGTCCCAGGTATAGAAACCAACTGAGGTTTAGTCTGAACGTTTGGGCGGGCATTGTTGATGACGAATTAATAGTGGTTAAAGGTCGTTAAACCCTTTGAAACCCTTTGAATAGGTCCCTATACGTGTTGGCACCACGTCTAAATGGAGAAACCTATCAACGGTTTCTCGAACGCGACTTACCTACCTTATTGCAGGATGTTTCATTGGGTATCAGACAACGAATGTGGTTCATGCTTGATGATACTCCACCACATGTTAGCCTCCTAGCGCGACAATTCCTAAATCGTGCCTATATACTCAGCTCAATGGATTGGTCGATGTGGACCGCATAACACAGCAGCTGAGCATACTTCTGTGTGTCATACATTTACCAGAGAATCTTACATTTGGCGCAAGTTCTTAATAGCCTGGTGATAGAAAAAAAGTTGGGTGATGGTCTGTGTGAGTGGCCATTTTGGAAAATGGACGCCATCTTTGATTTCGCTATTTGGAAAATGAACGCGTATGGGACATGAAAAGTTAATACTTACCATTATTTAGCAATACTGGAAAAATAATTAGACAAAAACAACATCTTTTTATTGTATACACCAAACAGATATACAATCTTTCACAATACACGCAGTAGCATAAAATGTTTTGCAAATAACGTAATTCATGTAACATCACCGGTTTATGTGTATGACATGCTACTTATGATCCAATATCCATACACGACTTGACTCCATCTTATATCTTCTCATGACGTGATATTACATCACTTCATTATAAATATAAGTTTAAACAGCAGGGTGTTTCTAAACCCCACGCACAAACTTAAAGGGTGGATTCTATGATACAAAGGAAGGATAAAAGGTTCTATAAAACTGTGTCCGGAAATGCTCCCTTGGGGCACTGCGGCCCTTCGAAAGATGCCACCGCAATAACTCGGAATCCGTTTGGTCTACAGTGATTAGCTTTGGTGTGACACATAACAGTAATAAGGGCTATGAAGCCACTCCATTGTTAAGATGACACCCATCCCCCAGGGGAAGGGAGGGGGAGGGTGAGGGTGGGGTTACGTCCCGTTTCGCCAAAAAGAAAGCAGATTAACAGCTTTTGCCTCAGGGGCCAGTCCCGTTTCACCAAATCCTGTTTTGCCAAATATCGTTCACGAAATTTTAAGCACACGAAACATTTAAAACATTTAAACACGAACATTTATAACATAATGATGGTCAGACATTTATAGACAAACACCCGTTTTGCAGAATCCCATTTCGCAAAATAATTTATTTCAGATTAAGTGTCTCGCTCTTGCTGCCGCGCTCGCTGCGGCTAAACACAAAGCACCAGAAACCACAGAGAATCAAAAATTACTAAAAATTAGGCATGCCTCTTTAACTTCTGCATTGTTAAATTTTTGAAGAATATTTTGATTCTAAGAAACGAGATTCTGCAAAACGGGAATTCCCGTTTGGAAAAGGTTAACCATCACGTATAACTAACTATTCTTAAAAGAGAACCTTGGCATCGACGTAATGACGCCCAAGCATTCTAAAGTCTAAACAATTATATTTAAAGCGCACGTTTTTCCGTCTGTATTGCCAGTTTTCAAAACGCTAATAAATCAACTGGGCTTATTCTACCACTGCTTGTCTCTGTTAAATGTTTGCCTTTTAAAGCCCCATTACATAGAAATAAGGTATTATATTTCGTTTACGTAAAATTTTGTCAAATTCGCTTTGGCGAAACGGGATTTGGCGAAACGGGACTGGCCCCTGACGGCAAAACTGTTAATCTGGTTTTTTTTTTGCCGAAATGGGATTTGGCAAAACGGGATTTGGTGAAACGGGAGTTCACCGAGGGGGGTGGTGGAGGTGGATGATGGATGATGGCAGATGATGATGGAGGAGGATGATGATGGATGACGGTGATGATAATGATGATGGTAGTGTTGATGATGATGATTAAGATGATGCTGGATAATGATGATGATGAAGGATGATGATGATGACGGTTGTGGATGATGATGATTATGGAGGTGGATGTTGATGATGGTGGATAATGATGAGGGTGGATGATGATGGTGGTGGATGATGGTGATGATAATTATGGTGGTGGGTGATGGTGATGATAATGATGATGATGATGGTGGTGGGATGATAATGATTATGGTGCTGGGTGATGATGGTGGTGGATGGTAATGAGGGTGGATGGTGATAATGTTGAAAGTGGATGATGGTGATAATGACAAAGATGGTTGATGATGGATGATGATGAATGATGATGATGGTGATGACGGATTAAGATAATGATTATAATTGATGATGATGGTGATGATGGATAATAATGATGATGATGATGGTGGATGATGATGGTCATCAGCCAACTTTTTTTCAATCACCAGGCCATTAACAACTTGTGACAAATGAGTGATTCTCTGGTGAATGTATGACATACAGAAGTATGCTCAGCAAGTGGACTAGCATGCGTGGCCCCCATGTTCACCAGATCTGAATCCACTTGACTTTTACTTGCGGGGACACCTAAACTCACTTGTGTTATATTCAGTTGCAGTCGACAACGAGGAAGCCCTTTGACAGAGGGTTGCTGAGTGTTGCCATACGATCCGAAATACACCGGCGTTCACCAGTCAATGGCAAGATGTACCCTTGCCTATGTTGGATCTCATGGTAGACACATCGAGCACCTTTTGCAGTCACAAAAAGCAGAATATCTCTCTTCTAGACGATACCAGATTGGAGATTTAGTGCTCTGCATGGCGACATAGCGTTTGTTTCAGTAAAGCTACTAGGCCCCCTCCTCCTCCATTACTGCCCCAACCGTAAAGTTTTACGATCTACATTATGAAGTAATGAAATTGTAAGAGGATGTGTCAATGGTCGTTGTTTGGACAAATTCGGTGGGAAGTTATGGAAAAACTCCAACGTTTTACCCTTAACTTTGGGGGGGCTGTAACGGAAAACGAATGCATTTCCGGACCCACGTTTTATGACTTTTTAGTCTTACTTTTGATCATAGAATAAATATACCCTGAAAGTTTGGTCAGACCTTTTAAGTACGCCCTGTATAGTAGTTTTTTAATGTCTATTTAATCTACGTCTAAAGCAGAGTACTTATGTAGTAGTTCTTTTTTTTATGTCTAGTTAATCAAAAGCTAAGCATTAATGTAGCAGTTTTTTTTAACGTCCAGTCAATCAACATCTAACGCAAAGTACTAATGTTTGTGGCGACCTAGACGAAAAAAAATTCATGTGTCTGGGAATTGAACCTTGGTCTTCCGATAATCTGTCAACAACTGCTCTAATCGCTGAGCTACCATGACACTAACCAGATCGCCACAGAGCTGGCCAAATCAGTCTCAAGTAACGATGTCAGATCAGTGGGAGCTACAATGCGGGTGAAGTAATACACTGGCCACGTACATATACAAAAGAACTGAAGCTGCAGCGAG
>JAHWFP010044486.1:29238-48317 GCA_023313725.1 Lithobius niger | reverse complement strand
TTCGAGAAAAATACAACAGGGCAAGAATAAATCTAGAAACGCTGGTCATCCATACACATACACCACCTGTACATAACCACTTAATGCCAGATAATAACTTTCTAAAAGAATATTTTCCTGTAATTAAAATCACTTAAACTCGACTCTTTTGCCAGGCACATTGTAAAACCAACATAACGAATGCATCACACCTTTGAAACACGTGACCCCGATTTGCATACACCTTGCTTTGCGACGTGGCATTCAACGGAGCAGGTGGGTCGTTGCTTTTCGGCTGCCATTTCTCCCTCTTTTGAGGGGAGAAATTGGTGGTTTTTATCCGTTTTAAATGTCTGTATTATGCTTTTAATATAGGTTGACTTAGTGGCTTTTGCCATGCTTTAATTTTATTGATAACCTGAAGACGAAAATTGATAATTTTCGAAACGTTGTTTGTATTTTTATGTAGCACTGTTTGGTTTGCCTTCACATAATCTGTTACCGTGCTTTTTACTCCATGGCTGTTATAAGGCAGGCCGGATTTACCTGTAACTACACACTAAGTCTTACATAATATGTAATTACAGAATTATTGTGCCACGCCATCCGGTAAAAAATGTATTTCTTCTCTACTACCACACAGCACCCATTTCCGTGGTTCGTATGCAAAGAAGTTAATATCATCCTATTCACCTATGCAGTGTGGTTTTACAGTATACATTACGGATTGTTGTTTTTTTATCTTTAATTTAGATTTTTGGTTACCTGATTTTTTTAAAGCGAATAAGTTAATGGATTTATGGAGCCTGACAAACAGTACTTTGTGAAATTGTGTGCAACACAGTCCAATAATAAAAATATATTCAATAATAAAATACAATTGGCTGACCTAAGGTCAGCAAGACAGGACGGGGTGCGGAGACCCACCACTTACGACCAGCCTCCCAGTTAATAAAAACGTTAAAAGAAAATTAAAAGCAAGCCATAAAAAACAAACCCATTATTGGTATGATACATTGGGCGTAACAAATGCTGGCGAAGATTGGCCTTGTTCAACCCACGTAAAAATCATTGGATTAGCATTTTTATTAGTATTGCAGTATCTCCTTGCAAACGCACGAATTTATTTAATTGTCAATTTGGTATTGTTACATAAAAACAATGTTTAAAACAATGTAAAACAATCAATTTAGACGTTTGGAGATCCCTAACCCCTGAACCACTTGACCAATTAGAAAGGTCCATATGAAAAGGGCACATCTCCAGAACAATACCTGTAAAATGAGCTAAGAACCAGCTTTATTCACCGCATGGAAGAATTTATTTTAGTGATACAAAAAAGCGTTACCAGTAGTAGTTAGTAGTAGTTAGTAGTTAGTAGTAATTAGGCAAATATCAACCTTATTCAGGTCATTTTTTCAACAGGAAAACGTTAAGCTATGTGTCTAACAGTGGCTTTTATGTTGTCAGTTGACCAAAGTCTTCCGATCAAACAAGTTTCAGCCTTTTCTGTCGCATTGTTATTTATCCTCACATGCCTGAAAACAGCCAAACTACCTTTGCTGTAAAGACACAACGTGTCTAGTGGCCGCCATGCTCATATATACGTATTATCTGGATGTTATCGTTTTATCTTGGGGGCGACACACTAGCGTGTGTCGTGATATAGCACGAGATGCCCCCCCCCCCCCAAAAAAAAAAAGAGAGCATTGTGCGGTACATCAAAGGAGCATTACTGTAAAAACAAGTGCAACAATCGCTATGCACGTCGCGAATCATTGCTACCTTGCAAACAATGTCTCATATATACATATTATCTGGATGTTATCGTTTTATCTTAGCGGGCAACACACTAGCGTGTCCCTTGATTACTTTTTATTACTAGCTAATTCCACTCAATTAAAATATTTATGCGATCCATATGCTTGGAAATTTGACATTCAGTTCGCGTTTGATTCCAACAGGTGCCTTTTATTTCTTAATATTGGAGGAGGTTTTAACTCAAATGATTCAAATAATTTGTAATGCTATTTTCGTGAACGTTGGGAACACACCATCTGTTATTAAAATAATTGTCCTTTCCTTTCCTTTCCATGATTTTAAGCCTTAATCCCCCCCCTCCCCATGATTTTATTGAGGCCATGACCTATTGTCGAACGCCCCAACTAAAAAATTACAACACGTCAATCCACACCATAGTTGTCCTCCATGGCGGAGTAACAAGGCAGCCTTGGTTACCTTATTGTTTTCGTTTCATAATTATTAAATCTAATTGTTATATTGTAATCAAGGACCACGCATGTCAATTTCATTTTGTCACACTCCATTGTTAGAAAGTCATTCTTCAATTCCATCATTATTGTATGACGGCCACTATATCGATAGGTCTGCGGCCTTGCAGTGCTGGAAACACCGGTTCTCGTCAGTTCCCCGAAGTTAAGCAGCATTGGGCTGGATTGTTACTTGGGTGGGTGACCGCCTGGGAATCTGGCTGTTGCAGACATAGGGCCTTAGGGCTTCGGGCAGATGACCGGGAGTGGTTAACGCTCGTTAAACCCTTTAAACCCTTTTAACTATATCGATACAGATGACCGGAAGCGGTGAACACTCCCTACGAAACCGTTTGAACCAGTTTGAAGTACACCTTTGGGCATAAAAAATGATCGTTTTCGTTTTACTGAGGCTTTAAACAATACCAATTAACAATGCCACTCTTTGGCGTCAACAATGGCGAATTCCTTCCTCCTTCTATTGCGTGTGTTCTTATTTACAACAATGAAAAAGTTTGCATTGTTGTGGGGCCACTTGAACCTCGATACAGTGCGATCATTTTTTATGCCCAAATGTGTACATTGGTACTTTAACAGAAATAAGAGCTGTGCGTATTTCACGATGGTGAAGTTAAAAATGCCTATGCGGCAAAACAGCTTGAAAATTGTGATAATGAGCAGTCTTGGTGCCCTGACAAATAGTAGTCGTATTTGAATAAAGAGCATAAATGTTTCAGCATCACAAAAGTGCGTGAAGATTGCTGAAGTCAGATGACTACTGGCTACTTACTGACTACTATATACTGGCTACTGAATAATTCCGCTCATGTAAAATAATTTATGCGACAGATACGAATGACATTTCGTACTCAAGAGTTATCATTCAAACTTATATGGTTTGACGTTTGGGGAGGCATTAACTAAAACGATTGTAACCATTTGTAATGCTATTTTCATGTATGTTGAGAAAACACAAACTGTGATAAAAATAATTATCACTCTTTATTTATTTATTTGTTTATTTATTTATTTATTTATTTATTCGCACTTAAGCTGAGACGAAGCCATTATGCTATGTGCTCAATATACAAATGGACTACTTATCGCTCTTTATTAGTTAACGAGTAACAATGCAAGCCGACTACCGCAAATAATCTGCAACACGAACACTATCGATACAATGGATGCGCTACTTATTGTTTATGTTTGTAGTTTTCAGCTGTACGGATAAAAGCGTCACAGTTACCGCTCATTAATAATAAAATCCAAAATCCAAAATCGTATTAGAAAAAATAAATAAATAACGGGCAACTTAACACAATTTCATTGTCAAAAATGCACCAAAAAATAAAAACAAAACGCGTAAAAGTGAGCCTAATTAAAAAAAAATGAAACCGCTAACTAGTCATTGGCCAAAATAAAATGCAACAAAAAGAAGTGATTTGAGAAACAAAACGTACGAGGGTGAAGGAATCTGCCAAGTTTCATCTAGTGACAGCACTGATATTAAAATATTAATGGCTGCCATCAAGTTTTCTACATGGTGTTCCATGCTTAACCCACGGACGGACCGAAACGTAGTCCCCAGAGAAAGTGATGATACAACCCCCTCCTCCTCCTCCACCAACGAAGAAAACCGATTGAACTGCTAACTGTACATTGGCAAAAATAATTCCACACACACAAAAAAAACTACAAAATAAATAGTAGTGTATGTGGCCACAATGCCAAACGTCATTCAATGATGTTCCACGTGACTTCATTGCAGTAAATAGGCCTTTGTGGCCGAGTAGCCTACTTACAACTAAAAGTGATAGAAAGGAGTAACAGGGGAAGTGAAACTTATTAAGCTGCAATCAGCGTATATACAGCAGTTGGTATAGTAACATGCTAACTGCAGGTGACCATAACTAGTCTTTGACATTAAAAGTGGGTGTACGCATCTGGGACTACCCGCATCAGATGACGTCACGTGGAACAGCATTGAATGACATTGATCACTGTGGCCACATACACAACGTAAGTGGTATCTGAAACAAAACCCAAAAGGTTGAAAGAACCCGCCAAGTTTCAGCCAACTAAAGTAGTGATATCAAAACAAAAATGGCTGCCACTGAGTTGCTACATAGCGTACTAACTCTAACCGAAAAGTGGACAAATAACAAACCGCCAAAAAATAGGAATAGTGTTTCAGGCAGGAGAGTAACTAAAGAAACTGACTGCCTGGTATTGAAGCAAACTGCAGTGAGTTGCTGCAGATGCATCCCTGCATGACATGATGCCCCTATTATTTGTCATTTTATTTTGTTCATAAAGTTTGCAATTATTAAACTATTTTCATTTGATCTTTTGGGGTAGTATGGTTGAATGATTCCCCAAATCTTTCAAATTAACAACAGTGATCTTGGGTAAAAAGTTAAGACACGTGGTGTAATGACCTTGAATGGATATATCAAGGGAAATTAAACTTTCACGTGAAAGCTGCACTTTATCGACTCTAGAAGCTTTAACTTGAACGAACTTGTCAAGATCAATTAAATTCTCACGTGAAAACTGCACCTTACCTACTCTACAAGTTCATCCATTTTTCATATCAATTGGAGAATTCACAGGAAAACGGTGGGCCCTAGTGCATCCATTCTGTTAAATCCAGTATAATTACTCAGAAATAATGATTTATATCAAAGTTAAGATTTTTTTAGGCTGTTCAAGAAGTGATGTGCAATTACATGTTCATAAGGGACTCACGACCAATAATTTAGCTAAAGCAATATCATAAACAAGCAAAAAGGGTGATGTCATACAAAAACCCCGTAAAGGGACCCATCTAGTTGCCTAATGAATTCATTCTCATGATCGCGTTCAGCAGCAACAGTGAGAGAAAAGCAAAAAATGTAAGTGTTCAACGTATGATAAATAGCTGCACAATTCATCTTTAAAATATGGGGGTAATTATAGTAGGCACCTTGCTCGATACCGAGATAACACATATTTTAAACGCCGTGGACGTCTGCGTGATACTAAATAAGAGAAACAATTTCTCCTTCGTACATGACGTCACTTATGATCTGTCTCTGATTCACCGATCTCAAAGGATTGGTTTTGCAAGACCGAAAGGCTGGGGCAAGCCCAGACGGGGCAAACCTAAAAGCCCTTCTCAATTTCTAAGCTTTTATTAATATTTATTAGGATTAAACACGCATACTGCTTTTTGAAGTAACCTACTTAACTACACACTATCGTTTTTACTTTTTGGAGAGCTCTTTTTCAATAGAAAATAGAAAATCTAGTAAGGGATTCTCAATTGGTTAAAATAAACCCGTGTTTTCAATATGGCGGCATTCGCTCCAGAGAGCATGCACAAAGATGTGCAAACGACTCTCGCATGGAACTATGGGACAGGACACGAGTCAGACGTAGTAACACTATAAAACAACGTAGCATAAAACATAACATAACATAACATAACATAACATAACATAACATAACATAACATAACATAACATAACATAACATAACATAACACACCATAACATAACATAACATAACATAACATAACATAACATAACATAACATGGCTGGGCAAATTCCGAATAAAAATCAACCCTACTTCTATGGGTGAAATAAAAAATAAAAAAAAACATAGGGGTCTGCGAGATAGCTGGGTAGGGCCTGTTCGTTCTTAATTCGTTTTATCCAAAATTTGAAAATGAGTCGAAAAATATCCAACAGCACGTCGTGTATTTCTCTGTTATGTAAAAAAAAAACCGTTAACACTTAATCTAGCCTTGCACACTGCGGGATACAAACCACAAACAGGGAAAAACGTACTTTCTAACGTGCATCACGACTTTTGTGTTGGGTCACTGTTAATCCCGAATAAAACGCGAATGATTAGCCAATGATTAGCATCCTCGTGTGGCTGACTTAGGTCCAAAAGAAAGTCATTTTGACTTACTGCGCCAAATTAAAAATTTATAATAATTGTAACAGTTTTATACAATTTTAACTAAACTTGTCAACTCAACGCATATTGCAGGCTAACAGCAAGTAAGGATAAGAAGACGGAGGGAAGGGGAATCTCCTACAGCCCCTCAAAAAAAATAATTATTGATACAGCATGGTTAGTGATTAATTTTTGGTTCAGTTTTCTCAACGAAATTCATACCTGAAAATTGCGCCTCTGTATTGTTCTTGGATGATCAGCGGCAAAGGCACAGGCAAAGGCAGAGTATAGCCGCGCAACTGCAGACCTGAATTTTTAGGAATCCGGTATAGTTTAAGTCAAAACGATGCTAGTCTCATTGCGGGAATAATTGGTGGCCGTGACACTCGCTACTGAACTCGTCACTAAGTAACGTATCCGCATTGTTTTTCTTTACTGCCTCACGGCATTTTAGCGGTGACCAATCATAGTTGAGCAGGTGGCATCTATTACAATAGGAAACCGTGGGCACCTTCTCTTTTTTTTTCCTGAATGGCAAAGCTATTTTTTGTTTAGTCAATTTAGTAATACTATATGCCAGGTGTTATTCAGGAAAATATGCAGGCGTATTTGTAGAACACAAACTTTAATAATTACTTTATTTGCAATGAAAACTATCATAGATGACATGCAAAGTTTCCCTCTGCTAATCAATATGAGCCAATAGCGAGGAGAAGATTACGAGATGGTTTTTGGGAGGAAAACTTTACACGTGCAATAGGGTACCCTGGAGGTTTGACGCAGTCCCAGCCAATGCCATGATGCCAGGAGGCGAGATGGATGATTTCCTGGATTCGACTGTGCACCAGACCTCCCAAAATCTCCCAAACTTGGTTAGACTTGTTTTCAACCTGTGGTTTCCTTTTACAAAACGGCTCTGTCTTCGTAGATAATTTTCGGATAGAAATAATTTTCATCTTTCGTTCGACAGAAGTCCACGTTTACCCACCGAGAATAAAGACAAGTTCCTCACTCGTTACGTTCCAAGTCGTTTCAAGAATAACAGCTTATTCGTACTCTTTCGGTATAACACTAAACACGTTCTTTTCGAAGAACTGGATTGCGTTGAACCACCAAAAGTGACACATGCAATTATTGGCAGTCTTAGTCTGTTAATAAAATACAATTAAATAATATAATATGTTAGTGCACAAGGAATTAAAAAAAAAAAGACCAATAAATAATATGGACAAAAGCCATAGTATATTACAACAGTTGCTTTAATTTATACAGTAGTGATTTTCTTGTAGCATCTTGCAGTTCGTACTTATAATTCCGATCAGAAGACAAAAACGACTCGTGTGACGTTGAGGTCAGACTTAACTTCACTGAAGTAAAAAGCGGACAAAAACTCGAATACGCTTTCGTGTACGGCTTCAGACACCTCGAGGTTGCTGCACTGTTTCTTACTGTTTTTTTTTTTTTTTGACTTTTGAACGCATTGTTTTTTATTTTGTTTTCGTCCTTATTAGGGGGAAGAAGGGAAAGGAGACGACTTGAATGAGGAATAGTATTGAAAAATTAAGCTCACAAAAGGTAAATGAGTATGCGTTAAGGTTGGAATGCTTGTGGATGTGTGTTTATCCAATTCTAGTTAATTCTAACAAACTGCCTATCATTCTGCCAATATCAAAAATACATACATTACTCAATAATCTAACATAACCCAAAGTATATATTTTAAACCTTCGAATCTAATTCTGTCAACATTGCCTTTGTTACATTTTTCTTTTCTTAGTTTAGAATCTAATACGATAACATTGCATCGAAAAGATATATACGCACTAAAACCTTGAAACCCGTTTCTTCACCTTTTTTACTGCCCAGTGCCTTGAATGCTCTTTTCAAGGTCATTTGAAAATATCTTCATTGGCTTCCCCATATCTGACTTACATTACAAATATGTCTTCAGAATCAGAGTAGGACCAGAATCAGAGTATTGGCACTTATTTGCTTGTGACCAGACTTTTAGACCACCCTGTATAGGCTAGGCGTCTAATAGTTGAGCACAGCTGCAGTTAGGTTCAAGCGGATTCAGGTTCATTTCCTGTTTTGACTTCAGTTCAGTAAATCTTATCTTAATTAAACATCAAACTAGAGCGTTTTTGTTTTCGAATTAGTGATGCTTTTTCTTAACGTCTTGTCCTTCTGTATTCTTCGTTGACAATGTAGACGAGTAATGAATTTCGCTCACTCCTTCAGTGCGCATGCTTTGGTTGTAAACAGCAGCCATTTGATCGTGCTGGCAGCCGGTAATAAGAAGGCAGGTATAGCGCAGACTGTTTTAGGAGTAAGAGGTTGTAATAGAACACATTCACGTATTGCTAATGAGGGAACTACGCAACATGGCTAGTCATCCTCACGTGTTAAAAGGTAGAAATGAAGTGATGAGGAATCACAACAAATTAAGCGCACATTAGCAAAGAAAGCATTAGAGCTCGTCTGCCCGTGGAATTCGCAGCTCTGTACGCATACAAATAAAAAACGATTAAAAATTCGCTCGAACGTAATTAACTTCAATTCCAGGGAACAAGGATTGTTTTTACCCACTGGTATAATGTCAAACAGTGAACCCAATTTGTGTTTGAAATGTGTTTATTAGAATTTGTTGGTTTCTGTTTTAGTTCTATTACGTGTGAGCGATTATGTGTTCATTTTATGCGTGTATATTTAATGTTTCAATTAGAGGCGTTTTGTAGTTTACAGCATTCGTTTTGTAAGTGTTTTTTCTTTAAGTTTAAGTTTCAGGTCTTGTGCATGCATATGCTTGTATTTTGTATGAGTATTTGTAATATGAAAAATAGACAACCATTTATGTTTAGTGAGCAAATGTATGCATGTGCATAGAGATTGGTATGTCACAATCCTTGTTTCCTGGAATTGGAGTTCAGATTATAGTTAGTTTCGTCCGAGCGAATTCACATCTGTGTGTACAAAGTTTAAAAAATCTTGTTCAGTTAATTTGTTGGTATTTTTAGCTTCCTTTTTGTTGTCATTGGTATGGCCATGTCAGAATGGCTCAGTGGTAGGACCTCGGCCTTTGGTTTCAAAAGTCGTGGGTTCGATTCACCGCTCAGGCAGTCTGACACATAAGTCCAAAAGGCAACGTAAATAGGATTTGCATCTGTATTTATTTGAGTCTATACTTTGTTCCACATTATGTTTTCAGAAAACGGACTGTATGACGCCACGTTTTCTTCCACTACGAGTGCAAAAATTCCGTAAACATCCCATTCGTAAACACTAACAGTACCTTTGTTGGGTCTACAAGTGTGAAATCCACATGTATTTGCACTCTTAGTGCAAGGAAACGAGTCATCATCCAGTCAGTTTTCTGAAAACATAATGTGGAACACACTATATCTTATGACGTGTACCTAAATTCTCCGGCATATTTTGTTGGTAAAAAGGAGCATTAGAAATACATTTATGTCCATGATCCCTCCATGCTTTGTACCATGCTAGCCAGTGTCTAGAGTTAGCATGTGTCAACTAGATTTACAGTCGATTCACAATTGATTCTGAATTGTTGCAGGCTGTAGTGGCCTGTCAAAGATCCTGGATTTTAAATCCTTGGTTTATCGTGCTTAATTGCCACTCTCATCGTCTACACTCCTACTCCTCGGAGCTGATAATCTCCTTAGGTTGATGCTATTTAAGAAATCAAATCATATCAGTATTGGCAACAAAAAATTCTGGCCAAAATTTCTAAATAATTCAAGTGGCTTCCCGAAGCCTGCGTTGAAGGGATAAATAAAGCTTGTAGCACACTACTTCGTTCCGTTCTGTTCCGTTCCGACGACTGACGGCAACGGTTGGGCCAGCTCACATTGCTTCTGTCGCTAACCATTCCAGTCAGCTGGGCGGGGGGGGGGGGGGATCGAGGCTTAATGGAGCTATGCTGGGCTTTTAACTTTGATAACGCCTAAATTCTATTCTTAACCTATATCCATACCTTGCCTAATATACTCTTATGTTACTTACAGCGATGGAAGTTGTCATTCAGCCTTTTATACCTATCTATGCGCTAAGCGTTGTTCTGTATGGTCCCAAATGGTGTACTTTATGGATATCCGCTAAAGTCATGCAACTGTTGGCTTGACTTTAAACAGTCAATTGGCATTAATTGTTCATCAGTATTACCAACATTTCTTGTACCATCAAAATTGGCGTTGTCGACGCGCCATTAAGCCTCAATCCCCCCCCCCATCAAAATTTGTTCATAATTTGTTGAGAAGTAACACAACGTTACTTTCAGTATGGATAAACTGCATTTTTTGCAGTTTTCGAGTTAACCTGCTGAAAACTGAAGTTATCTTGTTGAACTTCACATTACCTGCAGTGTACCTCCTTTAGTTTAGTTTTTTTTTAGTTGCTGTCAATGTGCATTTTTCAGCCATTTCTTCATTCTCGGCAAAATGTTAATGTTTTGGATAATTTTGCCAAAAATTGACGTTCATATACACAATTTTACCGTTTTTTCGGCAGCATTCGAATGGTGATAATTTTAAGTCAATAGCTACTTAGTTGGCCATAAGTTATTTAGCAAAACCAAAAATAGGTTCCAAATAAAGCATTTGGACATTTTTTTCTGGAGGGGCAACTAATTATTTTTACTCTATTCCCACGCACCCCAAATCCTCCCAATTGATACACTTTACCCAAAATACCTATACCGGTAAAACTGTCTAAACAAAGACGCACAGTTTCGTCCATAAACCCACTTGCTGGACAGAAAGGAAAGTGACGAGACCAATTCCAAAACAGACAAGAGCATGAAAATCATTAACAAATTTAAAAAACTGAAAATTTTTCGCAAGCAATGTCCTGTATCAAGTTGGTAGAACTAAAGTTTTTGATTAGATTCCAATTAAAAAAAAAAAAAAAGTAAATATTCAGTATCAGTCTCCCAATACTGGATTAGTATATCGGTATCAGATCGTGGTTGACAAAAAGTCGGTGTGGCACATAAAAACAGTCATTTGCTACAAAACAAATGAACAACTATAGTCACTTTAATTTAGAGAATAATTTAAAGGTGGTGATGTTGTAGTCATCCATCGTGTTACCATAACATCGGCAAGGTCGAAACTTTATAGGTGGCGGTCCCATCCCATGCACAACATGAACATTTTTAAAGTTGGGATGATTTTCCTGGATTTTTTTTTTTTAAGTTGCCACAGTAATCAATATTGCTACAAATATTTTTTCCGAGTAATATCTTCAGAGTATTCGGTAACTAACATATAAAATTAATGTAAATTTATTCTGTTGCCTATTTAATTGATCACTATAATCAAGGTAGTTTGGCATTCCGTCCTGTTTATTAACAACAACTTTGTAATCACCACCTGCCGATCGTACTACATAACTAGTGGGCCAAAAAAAAAAGCACAATGCAAAATTAGAAGGAGAAAACTACAGTTTTACTGGAGTTTTGATGTTATCATAGTTGCACTTAACCTCTCTGCAGTTTAACTGCAGTTATTTAGCAGTTTTCGAGTTAGCTTGTTGAATTTCACATAAACTGCAGTTTAACTACAGTTTAAAAAAAATTGTGGTTACCATTAAAGCTGCAGTTAAACTGCAGTTTCATTTCATTTCTGCAGTTTTTTCTGCAGTTCATTTTCAGCAGGAATTTTTTTCTCAATTTCAACAATTATAGAATGCAAAGCATTATACTTCGATTGACATAAAGTTTTGCTGTAAATAAATAACCAGTCGTAGTCGAGCCATCATATCTTGAGTAGCAACAACATGCGACAGCAGCTTTTCTTCACCACCTACTTTTGTGCTTCGGATCTTCAGGCCTTTCGCACATGTCTTACTGTCGCCTCCTTGCGGCTACCCTACTCGTCGACACCTGACTCCAGTCTGTACAGTGCCTTTCGGTCTTTCTTCTGCTGCCATTTTATCAGGACTGGCATGGCTTTTGGTTCCGTTATGCCTTTCGCCAGAACTTTCCTTTCAGCCTTTATTTTCGCTTATAGGAAAACACCTTTTCCTCGGGTTTCTTCAACTCAGACCACGGATGCCCTCTTTCATCTTTTTATGGTGTGCTACCCGTTGCCAACATTGGCCATCTTCTATTCTCTGTTGCCTACTGTCATATGCTTCCTCAACTTTCGTTTGAACAGAAAAGGGTGGAGTGATGGAATAGTGACACAGCCGGGATAACGTGACATGGCAGGGACAGTCTGCAAAGGTATGTAATTCATTTTGTGCGTTTGTAGTTTGAGAATTGTTTAAAAAATGCAGTATTAGGGTACTGGTATGAATGAAGGTCATTCCATTTTAGTTTGTGGAGGGAGGGGGTGGGGGAGTTAACACTGAGTGAATAAAATTAGGTATGGGCCAGACATGTGATAGTTTGCAGGGAGGATTTCATTCCTTTCGTTTTGTATTGCGTTACAGTACGTTTTTTTTTTGCACGCTGTATTTGGTTGTTGTGTTGGCGTTCCCGGTCGCGTGATCCGGAAGTGTCAAAAGTGTGGGTTATCGGCAAAAGTGTGGGGTAACTTGATAACCCACACTTTTTGCGATGACGCACACTTCCGGTGTTGGTTATAAGGTGATTTAATCTACGGAAATTTAGCGTGTCGTTGAGTTAGCATGACGTCACAGCCGTGGTATAAGCATTTTTATAGGTGGTACAGATCTATGATAAGATCTAGATTTGACATTTGTTTAATAACTCTGTAATGTGTAGCGCGGTGGCAACCCGGACCACTGCACTGTGACTGAAGTTGGCGCTAATAACCTGGCTGTCAAGCGCCATTAATCCTGAATCCCCCATTCTCATTATGTATCGCTGAGAGTGGCGGGTTGTCCAATTTTTTTTACACGATACCAAAAAATGCAGAACCCCCCACAGGCCATAGAAAAATTAATGCCTTCCCCAACACCTAGACGAAAATAATTTCAGTCCCCTCCATTCCCATAAAGCATGCATCGACAAAACATGCATGGATATTGAGGCATGCCAAATGTTAGACATTGATATTTTAAATTAAAAATTTAAAATATATTCAGTTTAGATGCTCTTGCTAGATAGCTTTCTTGAGTAAATAATATGTATCTTATGCATAACGCTCATTTACTGTTGTGCGTTATCTTATTCATAATATAATGCATTAAAATGTTTATTAAATTTTTCCCAAACGAAAGAAGCAAACAAGTCATTTTGCTGCGAATTTTTCGTAGTTATGTCTGTTCGTAATCCTACTTTGTCATTTTCTTTGTTGAAAAGTGGTACTCACCAGAGTTTTTATTGCCATTGTTTAAAAGTGTGATGATAACTAACTTATCACCATACTTTTGAAAGAATTATCTACATACTAGAGGAAGCCCGTGCTACGCACGGGGCCGGTCATGAATTAAGTTTACAGACTCACTCCCCCTCTCTGCCCTACTCCTACTCTCCACTCCCAACCCCCTCACTCCTACTTCCCACTCCCCACTCCCAACCCCCTCACTCCCAACCCCGCCACTCCCCACTCTCCACTCCAACTCCCACTCCCAACTACCCACTCCCAGTCCCATTTTCGCACACGCTGGCTAAGAAACGCTTTCATAGATTAAAATTTCTTCAATCCAATTTTTGCGCACACTGGCTGACAAACGGTGATTTTTGTTGGCCTCAGTCACTGAATCTGCGCATCCAGTGGCTGAAATCATAGGATGCACCGTTTAAAGAATGTGAGCGCTGAACCATCATCTTGAGATTGTAAACGACTACTTTGCAAGATAACAATGATCAGCCTCGTGCTCAGCAGTGATTGTTGTTGCCCACTTTGAAACAATTGAGCTCAGCTCTGAAAGCCTTCATCTGCGAATTAAATAAGCCATTGCATCGTTTCCAGCTGCCAATTTCGGCCTCGAAATTAACAACGTAGCTTAGTTTGATTTAAAACTATACGCATTTAGCTGAAACATGGATTCTTTCGACCATTTATTACGAGCCTTGGCCCACAACCGTGCGCTCGGATTAAACATACAAAACACCACCACAAAGCACTACTTCCAGCACTACTGGATTCTTTCGTTTTACCCATCAACAATCAACGGTTTGGACGATAGTTTTCAATCCTTACCACGTGCACCAGGAATTATTGTTAGGCACCGTAGCAAAGACATTACACGTGCACGAAAACAATGAGAAGCTGTTAAAGTGATTGTTGTCCTTCCGGTTTTCCTTTAACTTCCCTTTTATCAGCTCAGCCGGGATCCAGAATTATTATGTATATATAATACGGAGCAAGCGGCCAAGTCACCGGCGACGCCATTCCGTCGTACAGTCAAGTACCCCACCCTGTAGTGCCATCTGTTGACGGGATTCGCCTTCAAATTCGGGTTGGGACACTTTTTCCAACGTCTTCGAAAAGATGGCGCCACTTACCAAAGCTGCCATGTCGCCGTCTACTGACGGCCTTGGACTACAAGTTCGGGTTATAACACTTTTTCCAAAGTCTTCGAAGAGATGGCGCCACTTACCAGACCTGCTGCACCTTTTTTGGGTTCGTTTTTTGGTATTGTTGTGGTAGCAAAGCGGCCAACAAAGGTTTAGTCGCGTGGACTGTGCCATTGTCGGCGTTTGAGCTAAAAAAATCAACCCGTGTCTACAAAACCAGACAACTTTAAACCAAACCACGATTAGTTCCTAATTTCGAGGCCCCTCGAAATTGGCAGCCTGATACGATGGAAAGGCGCATTTATTTCCTAAATGCTCACTTCCAGAAAGGAGTTGAATTGTTTTTAAGTGGGCGGCAACAATCGTTGCTTGCAACAATGTCGCAATGCACGCGGTACCGAGGTGAATTGTTTCAAAGGATTAACCTAAATAGGGTTACTTGCTTACTGAATGCTGGATTTCTCAGGGTTTTTTTTATAGCCTTCAGTCAAACATACGCATGCGACTTTTACGGGGCTGCACCAAAGGGGAAATGTCACGGGGCGGCGTTTTCGCGGGGTGGTGGAGAGGGAGCCAGGGTAAGTGTGTGTGGTGGGCAATGCGCGGTACCGAAGTGAATTGTTTCAAAGGATTAACTTAAACATGGGATTACTTGCTTACTGAATGCTGGATTTCTCAGAGATAGGTTTTTTTTAGCGTTCAGTCAAACACACGCCAGCGACTTTTCCGGGGCTACACCAAAGGAAAAATGTCACGGGGTAGCGTTTTAGGGGGTTGCGGGAGTGGGTGCCAGGGTAAGTATGTGTGGCGGGCAATGCGCGCTACCGAAGTGAATTGTAACTTCTCCATGGGATTACTTGCTTACTGAATGCCGGATTTCTCAGTGACTGGGTTTTTTTTTTAGCCTTCAGTCAAACACACGCCAGCTACTTTTCGGAGTTGCACCATAAGGTTTCTGGTTCAGGTTTTCTTTGACTTGGAGAAGGCTTATGATACGACCTGGCGTTATGGGATTCTCCGTAATCTCTATGACTGTGGCTTGAGGGGAGAGATGCCACTGTTGCTTACCGCTTACCTCTCGGGCCGTTCTTTTCGCGTTCGTGTCGGGGCGACGCTTTCCCGCCCGTTTGTCTTAGAGAATGGTGTGCCTCAAGGCGGTGTTCTTAGTGTCATCTTGTTTGCTATTGGGATCAACCCCATTGCTAAGCAGGCCGCTGTTCCCCAGTCATTGTTTGTCGATGACTTCAACCTGCGCTTTCGGGCAGCTCGCATGCAGACCTGCGAACGGCAGCTACAGCTGGCGATTAAAGGCACATAACTCCCTCCGGTATTTGTTAACGTTTTTCTCGATACATTACCGGAAATAGTTTTACATGAACTCATTTACCTTTTATTTGATCGTCTAAGGGTACGATCCCGATGACAAATGTGGCGCGTGTACGCTAGTAAGCTTCTTTTTTACCGCTCGGTCCGAGGAGTATCTCACTTCCGCCAGAAAGCTTCTCGGGCGTTCTTGGGCTACTTTTAACGGTGACGTCACGCGATGTTTACACGCCTAGTCTGTGACGTAGTGATTCTTCGTGCACTTCAAGTCACGTGACTTGCCGCTTTTGAGCGAAAGCCAATTGAGATAGTAGCTACCTTTCTCGAGGTACGCAGCTTCAATCCCAGTTAACCTTGTTCTGAGCTTATCAGGAGAAATGGCGAGTGATGAACGCATTTATCTATTCCACCTAGTAGATTTGCTACCGAATCGGTAAAGGAAAGGACAAAACGAGAATTGGATCAACAATTAGGTTTATCCTATGTTTACCGCAAGAAACTAGCATTAAAGAAGGGGTGGGGCAGGGGTGTCGGGATCCTGACGTGGTGATGGACAAAACCAAAGGCGGAGAAGAAATTAAATTGCGGATTGAGTTTCAGACGGAAATTCTCGTAGCAGACATAAGGCCTAAGGAAAAAAAACGTTTAGCTGCAGTACCAATTAAATTATAATTAGGGTCGGTCGGGAGAAGGTTTTTTTTTTGATGGTAAGCTGTTTCTGTACAGTAACGCCGTTTTTCATTCCCGCATAATGCCAAAACATTAAGTCACAACTTAGGCTACAAGGAAAAAAATAACGGTTGGGAGGAATAATGAGATCGGTCGCAGGGGCGTAAACTTACTGTCCGAAGAAAGGAGGGGGGGGGATATCTTCTTCCCCCCCCCCAAAAAAAAAAGCGATACATAATGACCGGTCCCTAAGCATGCCTCCTTGAAATCGCAAATAAATTAATATACGTAACATAGTCGGCAACGATAGGACATAAATTTCGACATCAACACATAATAAAGACCCCCAGAATCTTTTATTTGGTCAACTTTGTTCAAATAAAACTAACGTGTGGGTATTTTACCGCAGCAACAGACAGGAGACATTGATGATCATTACGTGCAGTTATCTGCGCCAGTGTTTGTTTACCTCTAGTCGCTCCATCTTTGCCTTTTAGCATTTGTACGATGTGTCGCATGGCGCGGATCCGAAATGAGTATGATCTAGCGTCGGATGTGACGTCATGCTAGTTTCACAGAGCAATGCGCGCCGCGGTCGTGTGAACTATATTTTAGCGCAGTTGACGTATGAGTAAAGCGGCCAGGACGGAGGGATTTATGTGCCTTTAACAAAGTCCAGACCTGGGCGGTCAGTAATGGTTTCCGGTTTTCTCCGGACAAGACTGTGTGCGTCCACTTTTGCCGCCAACGAACACTGCATCCGGATCCTTGCCTGTACTTGGGACAGGCACAGATTCCTGTTGTCCCACAGGCACGTTTCCTGGGTCTGGTGTTCGATTCCAGGTTATCTTGGCTTCCACACTTGCGTCAACTTAACGACAAGGCTTTGCGGGCGCTTAACATCTTGCGGGTTCTGTCGGGCACTTCATGGGGTGCCGATTGACTGCCATGTTGCGCCTCTACCGAGCACTTGTCCGCAGCAAACTTGATTATGCGTGCATGGTCTATGGTTCAGCTAGTGACTCGACTCTCCAGATGTTGGACACTGTGCATCACAGTGGCCTGCGTCTGGCGACTGGGGCATTTCGAACGTCTCCAGTGGTCAGCCTCTATGCTGAGGCCTCGGAGCCACCTTTGTGCATTCGTCGGCGACAGCTTGCCATTCAGTATGCTGTGCGGTTGCGTGCTGTGCAATCCAGTCCTGCTTGGTCCATGGTTTTTGGGCCAGACTTGCGAGTCGGTAGACGCAGTGTGGGTAAGGGTGATTTCCGCGATAGGCTCAGCAGTCCTGTCAGGAAATAGCATTTGAAATACCCTGCGTCTTAAGGCTTGGGGGATGCCAGTTGCCCCTTGGCTTGTTCCAAGTGGCAGTTTCATTTTCGCTCTGGCGTCCCTCCCGTAGGGTTCCACTCTACCAGCAAGGTACCTGCAGGAGTTCCAGCGGCTGTGTTCTCAGTACGCCGGTTATCAGCGGCTGTTTACTGATGGGTCGAAGTCAGCGTGGCGGACGTTGGCGTGGCGGACGTTGGCGTGGCGGACGTTGGCGTGGCGTGTGCTTGTGTTTGTAAGGGAGTGACGGTTGCCCATCGCCTTCCATCAGGCTATTCTGTGTTTTCTGCAGAGCTTTTGGCTCTCGGTTTGGCAGTGGAGTGGATCCTTGACCTTCAGGGCACGCATTTCATTGTCTTTAGCGATTCCATGAGTGCCCTGGAGTCCTTGTCGAATTACAATCCTCAGAACCCGTTGACACAACGTGTCCAAGCTTTGCTTTCCCGCTTGCCTGGCCGGCGGAAAACCGTGCTTTTCTGCTGGATCCCGGGCCATGTTGGGATAGGTGGAAATGAGCAAGCGGATTCTGCAGTGAAAGGGTCCGTTTTTGGCCCGCTCCGGAGGGATCTCGGCCTTGTTCCCTCAGATGCCTTTCCAACTCTGCGTCTGAGGTTACACGCTTTTTGGCAAGCCTTGTGGGACAGTCAAGTCGGTAATAAGTTACGTGCTATTAAAGGCACTGTTGAGGAATGGCACTCGGCATGTCGCCGCAGTCGCCGTGAGGAGGTGGTGTTGGCCCGTTTGCGCGTTGGTCACACTCGACTTACTCACTGTTTCCTTTTGCGGGAGTTGACCCTCCTGAATGTTCTTAGTGTCGACGGCCACTTACGGTCCGGCACTTCCTTGTTGATTGTCACCATCTTGATGGTGTTCGTCGTCGTTTCTATCTTCCGCAGGACACTGCGCGTCAATTAGGTGATAAGTCTGTCCTCCTGTCCGGTGTTTTTCAATTTTTGCAGGAGGTACAGGTGTATGACAAGAATTAGATTAGGGGTTTGAATGACATCTCTGTAATGTGTGGTGCAGTGGCAACCCGGACCACTGCACTGTGACTGAGGTTGGCGCTAATGACCAAGTTGTCGACGTGCCATTAAGTCTCAATCCCCCCCCCCCC